>WSXT02168198.1:9731-23494 GCA_011762715.2 Neuroterus valhalla | reverse complement strand
CGCTGGCAGATGACAATGGAAAGGGTCGAATGAGCCTTCAGGTAGTTGGTGGTACCCTGAGATGATCTTAAGCCGTAATTACAATTCCGTAGTCCCAGTCTTCGGACTCCCAATCACCTCCAATCTTTCTTTATGACTATCAAATGCCCTCCCTTTGCTCTACCCTTGTTATGAACTTTTTCTGCCAGTTTTGTTATCCATATAAAATCTTTGTATAAACTTTTAACAAACTGCTCCTCAGACAATTTCATCGCCCACGTTTCCTGTAATACAATTATTTCAAAACCCTTCAGAAAATCCCATGCCTGTCCTACCTTATTTGCCCCTGAAATATTCCATGACACACCTCGTTCCAGAAGAACCATTCTTCGCCAATCTTCTTTTTCATGTAGCCTGTCCTGGCGTTTTTTCCTTGACGAGTTGCTTCTCGAGCTACGTTAGTGATCCACTCCTGTATTTGAAGCTCTCTGTCGGTCAAGTTATCAGCGGCCCAAATGCTGGTCCCTCTGAATTTCGATTCTCATCTCATTATAGCCGTTTCATCTCTCCAAGAATGTAAGTCCAATAAAATCTCTCCATTTTTGAATCTCATTCTTTCGATCTCTACTTTAACTCCAATTGTCCTTCTGAAGGTGGCTTTTATTTCTCCTTCAATATTCCTTCCGGTCGGTCTGAACCCTTTGATTAGGACATGATTCTTTCTGTCATTCCTTTCTTTCAACTCTCGGCTGAACTCTTTTTTCAACAATCTCCTGGGTATCTGATTATTTACTGATATCCTTTATGGCCTGATTGTTTCCTTTTTCTGGTTGTGGTCTTCCAGACTTCGAGAATCCTTATTCTTTCCGAGGTCCTGTGCTGCTTTGTCTGTTTTGTCCCTATAGTCTTCCCTAGTAATCTCTGGACATTCATAAATACTTAAAACTTCTTCATTCATCGTGAAATGGGTAACTTCTTCGCCATTTAAGCTACACTTTCCTAAACTTGACAGCTTATATTCCAGCTTTTTAATTTTGTCTTCCTTCTCTTCTCTCTCAGCTACCCAAGCCTTCTCTTTTTCCCTTACCTTTTCTAAGATCGAGACGGCTGCTTTCCACTGTGCTTCTTTTTCCATTATTCTATTTTTTAAAGCTTCAAATGAAACCAGTAAACTAGGATATTCCTGGGCTATCCTGTCAATCTCTTTTCTCCCATTGTCATCTCACCACCCCTCCAGTAAATCTGAAACTGCACGTGACAGATCCACCTCCTTTTTTTGGCTGCTTTCATGTGTAAAGTCAGCACTGTCATCAGTTTCTATAAAAAATCTGACCTTACCTCCACTAACCTGGACTGCTTTCTCATGTAAATTCTGAGTTGCCTCCTGCTTTTCTACCTGAACGGTCCTCCGAATCCTCGCTCAAGATTTTTTTATTACGTTCATTTCTGCTATAGGTGATCTCTTAGAGCATATACTCCTAGAGTGAGCCTCGCGTGTAAAAAGTTGTGGCCGGTTCGGCGATTCAGAGTGAGAAAACAATACTGTGGGATATGCTATCTCTCTCGCGCAGCAACGTGATTGGTCTTCCCCGAGTTTTCTTCGTCGTCGACGTTGCTTGTTCATTATTTCCCCCTGTCATCTGATCCGTACCACCCCCCTGCTCGTTTCCGCCCGGTGCTGCGATCTCTCCGTCAAAAAAAAACCGGTATCGGACTTCTCCACCTTCTCACTTCTGTCGAACATAACCTCTTCTTTTTCGGGTCACTTTTATTTTCCCGATATCTCCCTAGTTCTCGCTTTGAAACTAGAAATAACACTAGTGCTGATCACTTTTCACTCCAACTATCCAAATTTGACTCTCCCACCATATCCCCAAAGATAATGAGAAGATGGTAATTTTGGTCGTATCGACCAGTGATGTTTAGAACAATGAGAGTTGGTAAATAGTGTTGATTTTCTAGTCTTTGACCAGAAAATCAAGACTATTTACCAACTCTCATTATATCCCCAAATAATCCACAACTTCAATTTTTCACTTTTTCCACGATGCTTACAGAACGCGTGTGAAACGATTCCGTCCCGACCGGAAGGCCCCTAAATTCAGAAATGTATTATCTTTTTTAACTTTAAACTGAAAATTCTATCATTCCCATTATTCGCAATTAATAAAAAATTGATCAGGAAGGATAAAATTTGAGATTCTTTCCATTTGCAATTGTCCTATTATCTCATTTTAATTTCAAAATGATATACTTCGAAATTTGAAATTTAAAAGTTTGAAATTTTCGAATATTTAACCTAAAACTATTCAAATCTCAACATTGCAAATTTTTAAGCATCCAAAAATGTTTCATTCGGAATATTTTTAATTCCAAATTATGGAACTTTAAATCCTTTTAAATGGAAAGTGTACCCATTTCCAAATTTTGAATCTGACATCCAATTTGAAAGTTTACCAATGAGGAATTATTCCATTTGGGAGAACGTAAAATTACAATCATTTTAATTCTAGTATCATTCTGATAACTTTTCATGCAAAATAGTTTCAATAAATCTTCTTTTAATAAAACCTCTTTAGTTTCAACTGGGATGGAACAATTCAAAAATAAGTTTCTAAACTTTCAATGAATAAAACGAACTAATTTGAAAAATAAAAAAAAAACAGGAGTAAATGAGCTCCTGAGTCCTGGGTCCTGGGCAAGCTGCAAGGACAAGTCCTCCTAATTAATAAACTTTCACATTTGATATCAGATAAAAATTTAGTAATTAGCACACTTTCCATTTAAAAGGATTTGAAATTCCATAATTTGTTATTAAAAATCTTCCAAATACAACAGTTTGGGATGCTTATAAATTTGCAATCTTGAGTTGAATAATTTCAAATCGAGAGAATTTTAAATTGATTGAGTTCTAATCAAGGGAGGTTAAAGGCGAATTATTTCGAAGTACATCTCTGATTTCTAAACTTAAGGATTCTGAAATTGTAACATTTTTGAAGAGAGTATTTAAGTTCGAAATGATAGGAATTGATATTATGTATATATCATTTCTAATTCGAAGCCTTCAAAATCGAATAATTTCAGATTATAATTCTGGAAATGAGACTTTTGTAAATGGAGTGAGCTCAAATTTAAAAAAATTTTCAATTGAAGAAATTGGACCAAAAATTTGTCAAAATCTAAAAATTTTGAATGAACCATGGAGTTAAAGAGTTTTTAATAATTCTAAGTAAGTAACTTCCAGTGTTCAATAATCTCATATCAAAAATTTTTAAACTTTGAAAGAATTGCAAATTAGAAGACAATGAATTGAAATAATTCTTGAATGAAAATCTTTCAAAATCGAATAATATTGAAATGAAAATGAAATAATAGGACAATTGCAAATTTAAAGAATTTCTAATAATGTTATCATTCGTTATCAAAAGCGTTGAAAATAAAATAATTGGACATTGAAAGTGTTTACATTTCCAAATGGAGAGCCCTTAAAATTATGATAATTCAAAATTGATTGAATTTCGGGAATATTGGGAATCATGAAATTTTTACTTCAAAGTTTAATAATAGAACAATAATGATTCAAACCCTTCCAATTTGAAATTGCGTATGCTCCAATTAATATTCATCAACGACAAACATCTCTGAATTTACCAAATTTTAATTTTGATATGTTTATGTTGAAAGCTTTCCAAATTAAATAATTTCATAATAAAATATTAGAATGTAAAATATTTAGATTCAAGTTTAAAAAATCATGCAAATGGAAAGTAATTTAAGTGGCAATATTTCCAAATGAAAACGTTAAAAATTGAACATTTTCGAATGAAAAGCTTCAAAAAGCAGAATAATGAAAAATTGATCAAATGTTTCAAATCAAACCATTTGCATCCAAATCTTTAAAAGGGACAATTTCATATTAGAAGTAATTGAAATTCAATAATTTGGATTTAAAAAAGGTCAAAATTGAACATCCTAATACTGAATTTAGAATGATAAAAGTTTGGATTATCACAAATTGAAAACGTTCACAGACAAACACGATATGTGTTTCATGGGTATACTTGTAGAATGAATTGAATTGAATAAACATCATGTTAAATATTAATGATGATGAAAAATTTCTGAATCTGTTTCAATTCTATGGAATTATAGAACGATGTAACATTATCAATAGAAAACTAAAATTCGATTATTCACTTATATTCTCTCATTTTCTTCTTCAGTTGATAAGTTCTACATATGTTTATGGACTCGAAACCATTAGAAAAAAGCCCTTGACTTTTTTGAGTCCTGATATTTGTTGGATACAGAATAATCAAATTTAATCTATGTATATTACAATTATAGTTTGACCTTTGGCCTTTTGTTGATGGTAATAATTCATGTCGGAAGCCAAAAGATGTTCATATTCGTTGATAGTCAACTATGATTTAAT
Source organism: Neuroterus valhalla (assembly GCA_011762715.2). Taxonomy (NCBI): domain Eukaryota; kingdom Metazoa; phylum Arthropoda; class Insecta; order Hymenoptera; family Cynipidae; genus Neuroterus; species Neuroterus valhalla. Next base: position 19,080 of record WSXT02168198.1, on the reverse strand, counting down.
TTCGACGTCGAAAATGGTAGACTTTCAAATTTAAATTCATGAATGTTCACCAAGATAGTTATTAGCTTGTTTTGTGTAGCTCGCCCATTTTCAAAGCCCATTTCCAAAGAAATCTGTGAAACTATAAGAAATTGTGCTCTCTGAATTAAACAATGCCAAAAGTGATCAGTCGAAATTGAATTATTCAAGATTCAATAATGTTCCAAATGAAACATTTCAATGTACAATTTCCGATCATTAAATATATCTTTCCAATAAATTTGAAGTTGTCCTTCTTCTTAAATTTCAAGAACGAGGGTCATTATGGGATTATGCTATTATGAGAAATATTTGTGGAGGGCATTGTCTCGCAAGGAACCGAAAATCGCCCCTTCATTATATTTATGCCTCATCTCAATCTTGAGACGCAGCTAAACATCATCGTCTTAAAGTCGAACTCAAGGCGAAATTGAGTCGAAGCCAAGTCGAAACATTTTTACTGGTGCGGTCGATTTATTTCATCCATTAAATTTTCTTAGGAAACTTAGTGTTCCAGGTCAGGATTATCATTAATTCCGAATTTTATTCTCTTCGATGTCAGAATCATACTTTTTATTCAAATTTCCTTGTCCTTATACTCAAAACTTTCTTTCTTCCAGAAAACTCGCCGTTTACTGGCGGAATTAAAGTTCTTCTCGTTAATTTCCTTCCCGGAATCGGGATTAATTATCAATAGCTTCCTATCTGAAATCCAAATCATATTTCTTCTCGAAAATTTACTGTTGAAAATTTTAATTCTTATATATATGAAACTTTCTCTGTTCATGTCAGAATTGTGCTTTCTTTAGAAAATTAAAGGTTACGAGTCAGAATTATGAGTTTTTTTTCAAAGATCGCCATGTTCAAAGTCGAAGCTGTAATTCTTTTGGGCAATTTATTGTTATAATATTGTCATTATCGACAATAAAGTTATTTTAATTCCTTTTTTTTTGTGTAAACTAAATTCCCGGCCTTCCCCCATTCCTCGGTCAGGTGGACATCCTTATTCTTGGAAACCCTATTTTGCAGTTTGAATGGTTCGTGTGTTATTAATAAATGAAACTACACAGTGGTTTGCTTTTCATGCCAGAAAGCGCAGCGCGGTGACTTGAATGAGCGGGCAGAAACCACCTTTTCCTTTTTTCTGATTCTTTACTCTGGTTCCTGAGGCCACCTAAAAATGCTGATCTCTTTTTTACAAAATCATTAAAAAATTGAATACTGATGTATATGAAGGCTTTTTTTGGAGTATATTCATGCAGACGAGCGTGAACCGCTTTTAAAATATTTGACATAGATTCATGCACTTATTATCAGTGGTGCTGCAGCATTAGTCTTGAGAATAAATGACATCTTTTTGGACCCGGCATGAAAAAACTAGTTATAATGGGTCCAACACTGAATGAAAGGATGTCTTGTAACGAAAACATCGTCCTCTGTTTTCTTTTGAATCAGCTAAAAATTTTGATTTCGCAAACATAATTCGGCTATATCATATGATATTTGTCGCCAAGAGATGTTTGTTATGGTTATATCTTCTTCGATAGAAATAAACAATTTTTAGGAAGCGTTATTTGAAAGGAAAGGATTCCATCTGTATCAGTATCAAATTAGTATGGAATGATGGGAATCTGTATTTTGGTACATCAAGAGGTAGGTAGGTATGTGAATCTTTTGGGAAATTTGCTCTAGCTTGATAAATATGTATGTATGCATGTATGTATGTACAAAATAAATGAGTGTCCGTAAAATAATAATGTACCCGGTACCGAAAGGCGGCCTCCAAAAGGAAGGAATAAGGATGGAAGGGAGAGAGAATATGTACCAAACCAGAGTGCTCAAGCAGGAGGGGTGTTTCATATGATGAGGAAAGAGATAGATTGTAGAACGGGTCGCGGGGACAGGAGAGGTGAAAGTACCGCTATACCTGGAGTAGCCCGCGGCAAAATACATACCTACCTACCTACCTAGTGTATAGGTTGCTGCCAGTTCCCATACACTAAACTACCGCGGTCGGTTCTCGATATGATTTTAACTTGTTTGAAAAACAAACTGTATTGTATACTCTAGCTAGAAGTAATGGACGCAGGGATTACGTAGCAGGCTCTGCTGTGCTGCCAGCCTCTGATACTCAAGAACCTATAGTGGCGCGGCGCGGCGCTCTGGTAGAAGGATCCGGGGCCTTCTCTACTTTGGCTGAGTGAGCCAACTTGAGCCAACTGGCGAACGGTCGCGCTCGCCAGCTTTTCTTTAATACTCGATACGCGATACTCGATGATTAAAAAATCTTTTTTTTTCAACTCCTTCAACAATTATATACATATGTGCGTGTGTGACTATATTTAGTGCAGATTCTGTGCTTCTATGTGTCGTCTGTGTAAGTGTGTGTGTATGTGTTGATATCAAAAATGAATATCAAAAGATGAGTCTTGGTCAGACAATATTGTCATTCTGCGTGAATCTTCGCATATAATCCCTAACCTTAAAAACAATGCAATCTTTCACATATTGTGGTTCACGCTCGACGGAATGTACTACCAAAGCAGAATAGAAGTAACATCATGAAGAGTTAACTATGGTGTTCACTGTAGACGCATATGTTATCGGAAGTATTGAAAAGTTTGACCATTTTGCTCATTATTAGGAATCGCAGATGAAAAACTATTATAATCTTTGACTTAAAAAGTGAGTGAGAGTGGTTGGTTATCGCAATGACCGACAAACGGTGACAAAGTGTAGTATCTCTTTGCTGGTAGCAGGAGCTGTAGCAGCAGGCACAGCGCGTTCTAGTCAACATTTTCAACATCTGGTAGCGTGCTATAGAGTGAAAGGTTATTTGAAATTTCTTATAAGTTAATGAATATTCTGCAACATTGCCTAATGGTATTTTTTTCCTTTTTTTTTTTTCTTAAGCATGAAAATATTTTCTTTAAGTTGGGAAGTGTAGCAAGTGAACTCGCGATGCGGCTTGGCGGTGCACGATGCAGGTATGGGGTCGCACACCTGCGTAGACATATAGGTTGGCTCTTGGCATCTACATTTGTGTAATACACACACATACACCTTCATCTCTGATCGGCTTCATCAACAGACCCACACCTGCATACCTCTGGATGTATGCGAGTTTCTTACCCGACACATATTTACCATCGCTTAACGAACTGCTGTCATCGTGGTCGTCGGCGTCGGCTTCGTCGCACACATTCTATACCTAATCCAACACCTTCACTTTCGAGCTACACACACATAGAGTATCAAACAGTTCAGGCAGATTTTACCCCTTGGCAACTTAGTGCCGCAGCTTTGAACCCTTCACATGCAGATAAGAGGAACTTTGATCAAGCGCATCATTCTTTTTACACTCAGTAAACGTTTTCATTAAATTAATATCATTTTTCTTGGTTCAACCATAGAATACGGTATCTGAGAAATAAGTTCTCATTATTCAGAAAATTTGTTTCTTGAGCGTATACAAACATTAATAGGTCATTCTACTTAAAGGGACATCTTGAACGTCTCTATTTCTGTTTCCGCCAATGTACATATCTCTGAAGCCTTTTTGTCAAATATCTCGAACATGATGTTTAAATTGCGAGGAATTTTTCAGCTTTTTTTTTCTTTGCTTCTAAAATTTAGGAGTGGTATACTGCTCTAAAACTACAACGTTCCAACAAAGATTTTAGTACCTGACAAGTTTCTATTCCAAACCTTCTCGAATATAACAGCATTGGAAGTTTCTCTTCAGGTCATTCTCAAAATATGATTACATTGCTTTCTGAATTAAATTAGTCACATGTGGATCACTGATCAAGCAGTCATATTCATTAAATAAATCTGTCAATTCGAAAATATTTGCTTCAGTGACTTCATTGAATGATTGATTCAGTTAGCGAATTACCTGACTCATCAGTCAAAACATCTGTTTTGTCAGTGAAAATGACGGATTTTTCAGTCGAGCAATGTATGATTGATGATGTCAATCGAATCATGACTGATTAAAATTTAGAATGTGCATTATTTTGTTTTGCCGTGCTTAAGAGGATGTAAATAATAGTCTCTTGTGCATAAAATTAAAGTTCATTTCTTCACTGCGACTCAAGAGATTTCTTTGTACAGTTACAGTATTATTTGACCATAATATGAATAAATATTTTATTTCCATTAAGTTAAAGGTTATTCCCATACCGTCAACATGCATATGTGTATCAAATAAGTAACGCATGCTCTAAAACAGTCACTATGCGCCACTTGTCATATATAGGTCAGCATTTATATATATATATATATATGTGTGTGTGTGTGTGTGTGTGTGTGTGTGTGTGTGTGTGTGTGTGTGTGTGTGAAAAATACAAATATTATTACCCTTATTCATCCAATATTGTTGCTAAACATTCACCATTTCAATCTTTGATTCTTGACTTTTGAAATGAAATATATGACATAAGAATACAAAATGATCTCTGCAAATCAATTTTCATCAAATCGGTTAGATAGGAAAAAAATTTGCGGCTAGTGCAGTGCAAAACTATTAAATCTAAAATTAACCCTTAATCAAAACTGTGTACTGAAAATTGTCCCTTTGAGTGTCGAATCACTCATATCTATATACTCTTCTCTAGAAAATCTTGATTTAAGGCTATGATGGAGTGATGGGAAGAAATTACAAGAACTATAGATGCGCTTAAATATCCATTTTTTCCAATTGGGCATTGCTCTAACAAGTCTAACTGAAAGTAGAGCCGAGACGGGAATTTCTCGAATACCGCTTGATTTTGCCCGTGCTCGAGATCTTTTTTTGCCAGAAACTTTTGGTTTTTGATTGTATAAATCCGTCTTTTGTACTGACTTGAATATCCAAGGAAGATCGACCAAAATTTCTGACGATGTTAATTTCTCAAGTTGGACATTGTTCAAAAATGTCATAAATGATGTGGCAAAATTTAAAAAATATGGAGCTGGAATTAGGACGAACAAGAAGGTCGAATAAGGTCATTATCAGATTTGAGCCTCAAAAAAGTAATGATTTGATATCAAATCGAGTTATAAGATAGAATATTTCTACAAAATTGAACGTCTTCAGTCACAACTCAGTAGGTTTTGAAAGCGTAAGCAAATTTAAAACTCAAAGTTTAGGAAATGTTAAGAAAATTGGCGTATTTTTCATAACCAGCAAAACAAGAAAATTCATTTCAGTAAACGTATTGTTTTTAATACTATAAATCGAACTAAATTTTTGGTTTTTCTCAAAATTTGTTATGTTTTTCGTACCTATTTATTTTATTATCATTCGAACACCTCCCCCGGATATCCTGCCCTATTAGTCTCAATTATTTCTTAATTTCTTAACTAATATTATTATGCATATAACAGTTAGTTTTTGTAATATTTGTTGACCTTTTTCGCTTCGAAGTAATTCTATTTCAATATTTTTCAAACTATACTGCATTATTTCTTATATCTTGACCAACATTACGAGATAGGGTACATTTTCTGGCCGTTCGGAGGGACCCCTTCGTCCCTCCGAACACAAATTTTTTTAGCGGAGTTACGCAACTTTTCCGAGTAGAACCACGGTAATTACATCCAGGATCTAGGACCACGCCTCACGCCCGGGTGAAACAATCTTCTTGTGCAGGCCCGTCCCATAACAGATTTGACGCTGACCACGCGATCTAGCCTATTCCTTGCCAAAAGTGATACGTTTTCGAGCTAACCATACGCTGTACCATATCGTCAGCCGATAGTAAGTCATGGACTGGCCAGTCACTAGTTATCAGCCTTTACGCCGTACGATGTATGAGCGCGGAACGGAGGAGTCGATATGCAAGCTCTTCTTCATAATGCATTATCTTGCACGTAGCGATGTCGAGGGCCATGAGCTCGGGCTTCTTCCCTGGAACCACCCCAAATGAATGGAGTAGAACCGAGACGGCAAGCATGTTAGTCGCACGTACATATAATTAATTTTTTTTTTCAGAGAAGCTTTTATTCAAAACTACATGGACAGAACAAAATCTTCACCTTCAAGAAGGGGATTTGAAGAAGTAGCAACAAGGTGACCTTAAATAAAAGGGTCGGAAGTCAATATTGAACATTACATTTATGGGCCACATCATTATTATGAGGGTAAATTTTAAAAACCAGGAGTTTTGTAAATGGAAACAACACAATAAAATTAAAACGTTAGGAATAGAGGCAAAAATCTGTGATTGTGGAGGGTGTCGAGCAAAAATCAACGGCAGTCACATGTCTCGATTCAGAATATTCATTTCAGCGACCGCTCTTGAGAAAATCATGAAAAAGAAAGATTATTTTACTAATTTTTGTTCGAACTTGAAGGAAGGTGGAATTTTGAACAAATCAACTGGTCTTTACGAATACTTATATTTACGTGATACCCATAATTTTATAAAATATAACAAAAGTCTACGTCGACAAGGGGTCGGGGAAGTCGAACGTCAAAATTCAACATTTGTATACAAATGAGGTGGACAAGGGTAAAAATGTTGGTGAAAAATTGTCTACGTTGTGTATCGACGTGTCTTTGGGAATTATTCTTGACACTTATTTTGAGCACCTCTTACTCCTCTACTATATTCCTAGAGAATAAATCCTGCATAATTTTTTCGGGATTATCATAACCTGCGGGACTCCTCTTGTTTCTCTCCCCCTTTTCCTCGTTTCTCAGCTAAAATTGGAACTGAATCAATAGAACCCAGGAAGGAAATCCTATTAAGTTTTCGTCAAAGTTGATTTATCTCGTTGAAATATCTAATATTATGTTGTTTATTTGAAGTTCTTGTCGTTTGGTTGAAAATTTTACCCTGTGGGTAAAAATTGAATTATAATGTAAAAAATTATCTCTCAACTTAAAAATTTAACTATTAGGCATTTTGGGAATTTTTTTAATTCATGGTTAACTAGTTCGTTTGATTGAAACCTAATCCTTGTTGGTTGAGAAAGCAAGAAATTTGGTTGGAAATTCGTTTTTTTGTTGTTAAAAATAACTGTTTTTTAATTGAAATCAAGATGTTGAACATCAACTAGCAGATTTGCGGTAAAGAATTATTATTAATATTAAATACTCATTTTCGGGTTTAAAGTTCAACACTTTTGTAGAAAATTAGTTTTTCATGGGCCTCAAAATTCAATACCTTGGTATTTTATCCTTTAACTCAATTGTCTTCTAACCAATTCGTCTTCTAGGCTTGGAACTTCATCTACTCACTTAAAAATGCAACTTGTATCCGTTAAAATTAATTTATTTTGTTTGAGAATTCATCCTTTTCCTTTGAAAATTCATATTCTATGTTTGTAACTTAGTTTAATAACGGCCCCGATAAGTTCTAGCCTCAACAGTTTTCGTAAACTTTCTACTAAATTCACATCATGCATACTGTTGAATTACAACTGAAAATATTTCATGCACATTTTTTTTCTTTGCAGGTTATGCAAGGTGCCAATGAACGCAAACTATTTTTTCGACTGGTGATTCCTTCTTCCTGGTTTTCAATACTGCTGTAATTGACTTACTTTGTTGAAGAGGAGTACTATAAGACCGGACATTTTCTGAAACGAAATCTATTTTGGTAAGGTCATAAGATCATTAAAGTTTTTTAGGTAAAAGTATGAACATAAACCTATTATTATTCACTAACCTCTACAGCAAAATTCGAAAGGGTCCACTTGTGTTTATTGCTTTCCTACATACGCGCCTAGTTTCCCAATATTTGAAAAAATGCGTATCCCTGAAATTCTTTTGTGTTAAACTGTCAATTTCAATGCATAAGAATCTCTGGTCGGCGCAGCTACAGGATTTTACGAAGAATAAGTGACTTATATTATCCCTGAAATTCTATTTTTTAAATTCGTATTTTTCGCGGTTGACCTTGGAAATTTCCGTGCAAACTCCTGATCCCCTGTTACACGCTAATTTCTCAAAATTTTTTGAAGTATAAACTGTCCAATACTTTTTTGTGTAACAATCGATAAGCTCACCAATACTTTTTTGTGTAACAATCGATAAGCTCAAAATTCAACTAGCTCATTTTTGAGTAATTTATGAGAATTATTCACAGATTGCTGCAGTGGTCTGGTTAACCACTCAGTGTATAAATAACCTATAAAAATTCGTCTGCATTGATAAAACGCAGACGAGTTAGCTCACCTCGGAAGGGATTTGGCTTAATGGTATGATAATAATAATAATAATAGCTTTCATGCATGCCTAATTCCATATACGTACATCGCGTCTTATTTTCTCCTTAATCACAATTTTAAAACACTGATAAAATTGTATCTACGTTTTGGTGTTAATTCATGATTCTTTTCGAAGCATTCAAAAAAATGGCCAACAAGTCAAGACTTGTAAGGAACCAGGATGTTCTCCCCGTGGGATCTGACAGAATGAGCGCAATTAATTAAATGCATCTAGTATATTCGTCCTCGATTAGAACTTCCAATTGAAAGAGTGCCTAGAACGCGAAACTTTGTTGAATGTTTTATACTTATACCTGACATTTGGTTGCTGAATACTCGTGCCTCGCCTACACTGCACTGCATCGATATTAATTCAGCACAGAACGCAGTCAAGACTCACAGAAGGATTTGCGCAACCAGCACTTATGCCAATGTTTCTCCAACATACCGTGAAGAAAAATATAGTATACGAGCGACTATATTTTCCTTTGTGGTATTTTAATTTTTATTTATATTTTAGAGAAGTCAGAACAAAATTTTCTCTTTTCAACAGATTATTGAATCAAACGTCATTCTGGTTAAATCAACCAAATAAAATCTGACCGCCGCCGTGCGGGTATCTCATCGCGTGTGGCTCGCAAGTTTGAGCGTGCGCCTAGGGCGCGCGTCTTTTAGATCTCGCGCTTCGCGCTCGATGGTAATCTCACCTCGTGCTGCGTACTCGATCAAAGTTTGTCCAAAACGGTGGAGAAGTTCTGTAGCATAATTTTTTTACATGTTGTGTAGTTTTTCTATAAATTAAATTTTTTATATTTCTTTTTTACGATTGAAACAAAAACTACGCGTCCAATGGGAAAAATTGTAACAAATTTACAGATATTTTTCGGGTAAAAAACTTCTCTCTATCAATCTTCTGTGTTAGCCTTAGTAATTTTCTAAAAAAATTTATTATTCAATTTTTATAGTTATTTTCCCTGATTGAAAAGTTCAAAAGTTCATTTTTTCATTTTTACATTATCATCAGAGAAGGTATTAGATTTGTGTGAAATTTCACCCCCCCCCCCCCCCCCCTTGTTTAAATTTCTCATTTTTTTTGCCCCCCTCTCCCCGCAAAATTCTTTTTTCCGTTTGG
>WSXT02168187.1:0-23494 GCA_011762715.2 Neuroterus valhalla | reverse complement strand
TATTTTTACTTTTCCCTAATGCAATTCAATGCAAAAGTCAGCCTCACTTTTTGTGGCGCCATCTGTTGGATTCTTTCAGCAGCCATTTCCCCTCCGGATCGTAAGAAAACTACTACTACATACACATACACGCTCGATGCATGGGGCTGGTGGAGTGCATGGTCCTGGCGGCAAAGTGCAGGAATGATTGCCAAACAAAAAAGAAACCCGGAGACAGAGAGAAAAAAGTTTTTCAAGCTCCTTGCCATGAACAATGTACCTTCTGATGTAAAAGAAAAAGTCATCTCTTCTGAAAGAAATATGTAGATCTTGACGCCATGTGCCAATGCCGGGGCTTCCGGTAGTAGCCTTGAGGAAATTTGGCGGGCTTGCTGATTGGTAGGTGGCTGTCTCATTCGTTGTGCTGTGATAAGTACTTCCTCCTTCGTATCGTTAGATGGCCGACGGTGATGGAATCTTCACGAAAGACAAGGACAGAGTTATTCCGCTAACGCTCCCTCTCTTTCTACTCCATAAAAGCTGTTATGAAGGTCCAATCCAAAAACTATTGTGACTTTTCCCAGTTGTGTTTTGGTTGTTGATTGTCAGCTGTCAAATGCCAGTCCGCTCTTGCTCTCGCCGAAATGAAATTTACAAAATAAACGAAGGATAAAAACAAAAAATTTCAAATTCCTTCAATAAAGTCCCCCTCGCGGAATTGGACTCTCGTTTTCCGGGCCATGCCTCTCCTCTTTTGAGGAATATATGAAAATCCCGTTTTTACAGTACGATATATAGACCGGTAAGAAACTTTTTTTTTAGTGACAGGCGGTGTTGAACACCTCATCACAATCATTAAATGTTGCCAATCTCTTCTTCAGTACTCTGAAAATTGTTTTTTTAAAACCATATGAGCACTCGTAAATCCATTGGCTCGAGTAACGCACAGCTCTCATATCCTTCACTTTTGTAGCAGCAAATCACGCTGCAATTGACAACTTTTGTGTTTCCGGTAGCTCAGAGCATGCTTTTTGGAGTACTGCTCGGTCCGATTGTGCATATTGATCTATAAAAAAATATTACTTTCATCAATTGAGGATCTGGACGGAGAAATATTTGTTTCCTCACTTTTGTAGAATCGTCTGACCAAAGAGACATCGTCTACTGTTTCAGGTTTCAACTTATAATTGTTTTTGAAATAATTAGTACAGAAACGATGGATATTTCAAAAATATATTACTTACATACATCAATTGACATATCTGAACAAAGAAATATATTTTTTCTCATTTTTGTAGGATCGCTTGACCAAATAGACCATATGAAACATTAAAAAGTTGTAGTATTTATAACTTTCAACGTCCAGACTCCTATGCGAGGCTGAGGTACGTAATCGGGATCACGGCCTAATTCCTCACAAATTTGAACAAATATAAGTTTCTCTTAGGTTTCTGGAATATTTTGCACGCCCAAACTTGCACCGTTCACTTCTGAGGAAGACTCATTTGAACCATGCGAAGAAAAAGGGAAATCAGTAGAAGGTTGTTCCAAACTTGCACCACTTTTTTCCTGTGGATGTTGTTCCTTGTCAATTACTTTTCGCCAGGGAAGTGCGCGTACTTCAGTACCTTTCTTGAAAAGACGGACGGCACTACATGGACTTTCAATGATGAAGTTTCTTTTTCGGAGGAAACAATTTTTCCATCAGGCATTTTGAATTCAGTCGACCGCAAAATATCCTCATTTTTGGAGTGTAGGTGACATATTCGATTTTCCCTTTTTAGTAATCTGGGCTTTAGTTTGCACCCGAATGCAGATATTTCATTCTGCCGAATTCGCAGCACCTGTTCTTGTCAGAAAAATAATTTTTATTTATCCAAAATGTATTCCAGTGTATAGGAAATTGTATACTTCATACTACACGAAAATGAATAAATGTGATCATTGAACACATGTAAAATATCTTGATTATAAATTTATTTTTAAGAAAAATGAGACAAAATATGCACCAGTTTTTGCAGTAAAAATAAAATTACAATTCAAAAGAATGTGACAAAACGCAGATAATATTTACTTACCGTCTTTGGTGAACTAAAAAAATGGCTTTTCCACCATCCTTCCGAAATTTAGATCTCCGATCAGTACTGGAGTCACAGTCACGAAAAAAACACCTCATATTCAAATTTTGACGAGATTTATAAAAACTTGGTAAAAACACCACGGAAATTTAAAAACGGTAAAAATAAATATTTGAGGTTATATGTTTGAAAAAACCGGAAAATATATAACATTCCGTGCAACAGAGGCGCTGAAGTATGAGGTGATCCCAATGTTGGCGACTTTCTCTTTGCGCTTGCGTTGGGGCCGTTTGCGATTGGCCGAAGTTGGCGTGCAAATTCCAAATGAGGCATGCGCAAGAACCATCGACATATAAACTGGACCGCTCATGTCCACTGCGCTTCCATTTTGGTGTAGAAAAGAAGGGACATAGGATCCATCCGCGGTTGTCTCCGTCTTGGTTTTTCTGATTGGCTCTTGGTTTTGGCTCAGGCCTGTATGAGTAGTGAGCGGGACCCTCTATGGGGGCTCAGCCTCAGTTTTGACGGCCAAAGCTCGTTTGAAGTTTTCAATACAAAAATCCAAATAACGGAAAAAATGGTTTTTATGTGCTTTGTTTGTTGAACGCGAAGCGACGTGGCTGGCGGGCGTTTATTTCACAGGTAATTATATTATTATATTTTTGTATTGACGTCGTAACCTAGAAAAACATTTATTAACAGCATCGGCATATAATATTTATATGTCGATGATTAATTTTGAAAATAATATTATGTTCTGCATCAAATGTAATGAATAATATTCGTTTTAAAATAAAACTACGAATTTATTATGCATGAAAATGTATGCTATGCTTATACAAAGTGGTAATTTCACTTAGAAATTCATTTATTACCATAAGAAATTAACCAAAAAATTGTATTAATTATTGGTAAGTATGCATAAAATATTTGACAATTAGATGAAATTTGCAAGTTTTAATAATAAGATTTTGATCCAAATAAAATTAGAAACTTTAATTTTGGAAATTCCATGAAATATTTCGTAATTTCGAACATTGGAAAAATCAAACTGGACTATGAACGAACAGGATGATAATAATTATCCTATGTAAAAAGACACGTTCAAGCATACACGTGCATCTCCACAAAATGCTAGATATATTTTTCCGGAAAAATAATTTCTTTAACTCACATGGGAAAGTTTCGAGTATCATTTGCCGGGAAAATTGATTTTGGTAAGTGTGAATAATGAAACGACGCCCACGAAAGGCTAGCGCCGTCACTGCGCGCAAAAGATAGAGCACTATTTCCTTTTCTCTCTACAACGTTCAAGTTCGCGCATCCAGATGAGCGGTCCAGTTTATATGTCGATGGCAAGAACTAATTAATCCCCGGATGGTTATAAACATAAGTTGTCTTTTAAACTTGGAAAATAAAACCCCTGTTTCGAAAATATATGTGTTGTAGATGTTTTTATGTTTTTTTATGTTTTTATGTTTTTTATGTTTTATGTTTTTATGTTTTTTATGTTTTATGTTCTATGTTTTTATGTTTTTTTATGTTTTTATGTTTTATGTTATGTTTTTATTTTTTACTTATACAGCCTCGCACGACAGCCGACAGGCTCGAAAATTGCACTGCTGTTATGCGTAGGGTAGAAGTTGTCTACTTTGAGACTTGAACTGGTTTGAACTGGATTTTAATTGCTGTTCGTTGTAGAACCACCAACCCTTGATTGCGGCACTATAACGCGTGATGACTGTTTGTACAAATCGAAGCACAATGTTTCGTTTTCACTTACACTTCCCTTGTCTTCGTACGAGATTTCACTTTTTTGTAACTGAATCTGAATGTTATATTCACAAAAATATTTTATCTCCCTTCTTTCATAAGAAGCTGTGGCCGTATATAACGCAGGGAGGTTGGTAATGAATTAAGTCTCCAAGTAAACAACTTTTATTCTACGCATTACGGCACTGCCTCTTCAAGGCTGATGGGCTGTCGTGCTGCGTCGTGCGAGGCTCGGGGGGAGGGACAGAATCACTCAAGCATGAACAGTCAAGGAACTAGCCCTCTGCCGAGAGGCCCCCAGGCAAGCGGTGAGTGTACAACGTAAGAAAAGCATTGTGCAGGAGGGTGGGTGCATAAACATAAAGAGTGTTTGCGCCATCTGTATTGCATGTCCTACACCGTCCGACAGAGAAGAGCCTGATTCTCATGCACTGATAACGCAGGTGTAGATCACTTCGTCGTTTATTCATAAGAGATGGCAGGAGACTTCACTCCAAAGTGACACTCCACTGTAGTAAAATATAGTGTGATTTTCAACAAACAGTACAGCGGAAGGTTCGCGTAGAATTTAGAAATGAATGTTCTGAATCTGTTGAGAACTTGACAGATTTTCAAATTGTTTTATCATGATCCGAAATGACGAAAGTTACGAATTAAAAAATTTGGAATAAAGTTCTGTCTGAACTGAAGAATCCCAGATAATTTTAAATAAAAATCATTCATAGATAATAATAGTTCACGAGGCATCAAACTTTACATCCCTAACAAAAGCAGATTCTGCTTTGAATTCCCATTAAACAGATTTTTTACGAAGAAATCGTTTTGGAGTTGCAGATAACATTTTCAACGCCAATATTTCCTGATTGGACTTAAACATTAGATTCGCATCCCGCAATCTTCCTTCATCATGAATGTTACATTCGAGTTCAAATTGGAAGTTAAATTTTCGGAAAATCAATTTGGAATTATATCCTTTAGAGATCGACGGAAAACAAATTCAAAGTTTTATGTTTTCCAGATTCCTCTTCATACCTCAAAATTACAATATTGTTCAAAATAATTACATCTCCAAATGAAGCAAAGAATATTCTACTAATTTATGAAAATAACAATGCCTCTTAATTGCTAAATTTACAAATCATCTCAACTCTTTACTGTTTTCCGCGCAAGATAACAATTCTATGAAAGAATCATTTCTTTCATGGAATGATTTGCAAAAATCACCAAGGTTGAGAACAAGATAGCAAATGTTCCATATATAATCAAATGAAACATAATCTTTTGAATCACTTCCTTCCATTTTGAGAAAAATGAGTATCGTTACTTGGAGTCTGTTTCTTACATTAGCGGTATTTCCTCATTTTATTGGTAAATTTAACACCTTATATACGTAGAATATCAAATCCAAATAGGAAACATTAGGGAGAACAATAAAATTGCAAAACTGGATAGAAGATTGTCAAATAGGTTTTTTGATACTAATTATCCAAAAGAAACTAGTGTGCAATACTCGGAACGATAATTTTTAGTCCGGTTCTCACTCAAGTGATGAGTAGAGATTGGCATTTTTCGTTTTGCACTACACTTATTTTGCATTTCCAAGTGCGCAACAGGCTTTCGTGGCATTCCTGCTTGCGAAATGGAGTTTTCATGATCAAACAAGTGCTTCGTAGACTTGTGTGGCAATCGTGGTTCCATTTGAAACTCAAGGCTTCGAAGTGAAGTTTTAATTTATTATTGTTATTTTTTAAATCGGTAAAGTAAACTGTACCCATACTTTCCGTGAGAAAAGAAGTTCTAATGTAACTCCAATCCGCAGCCTTCACTGTGATAAAATTCTATTTCGCTGACCTGAATGCCAAATACACTCACCGCTTGCCTGGGCGCCTACCGGCAGAGGGCCAGTTTCTCGGCTGTTCATGCTTGTGTGATTCTGTCCCTCCCCTCGAGCCTTGCATGATACAGCACGGCAGCCCATCAGCCTTGAAAAGGCAGTACCGTAATGCATAGTATAGAAGTTGTTTACTTGGAGACATGCGAGGCACGTATTCACGCACCGGTTCAGAGACTATACATACGGTCCTGAGTGTTGAGCTTTGCCCAGTCAGTCATCGCTTCAAATCTGGTTCGAACTGGATTTCTAATTGCGATCGCCTGAGGACCACAACCCCCGATACTCGCCCCAGGCAAGCGGTGAGTGTAACTTGTTGGTGCAGTTACAAGTTCAATATTAATCTACATAGCATATGAGCATGCGTTACAACACTGCGACTCATCTTTTACTGTAGCATAACTCCACTGAGAAGCCTTTATTCACATACACATCTACTTCGCAGCTAAAAGAAGCAAATTTTTAATGCGCTACAGTTAATGCCAGAGAAAGTACGACTCAACACTACATCGTAATAACAAATGCCACATATGTCTGATGCGCAGCTAAAATTGCAACATAACCCTAAAGCGCAAACCTCTTATACGCAACTTTAATCCAAGATGACACCAGAAAAAGCATTTGAAAGAGTGACGTGAATCTGATGCGCAACTTTAATCTCAAGTATAATCGATTCTTATTATACATATTGATAGAGACGTACAGAACTGACCCGGTATATTATTTTTTTGTTTTGGATCTCTAAGGAATCTTGAATAAAAAAAAGATGATGTAAGAGGAAATCTAAAGATGCGCAACAATTTACCGCCCTAGGCAGTTGTGAAATGCCCCCCCTCCCCCGTGAATGATATTGTTTTCCCGGATGAAGTTTGAAGTTTCTTTTATTAGCAAAAATAATCGATAATATGAAATAATCATGATAATTCGATTATTTTAAACAGTTGCATTTATTACAAATTTCAGTTCTTTTTTATATGATTTCCCAGATGAACACCTATAATTCGAAGAATAGATTGTTCAAATGTTACACATTATTACGGCGTGCTTTTTGGATAGAAAATTCACTTTTTATATTACCACTGTCCAACGAGCGCAACATTTCCCATTCTATAGTTTACAACGCCAATCAATTTAAGCGAGTCTGTCCCATTGTTGATCTCAAATAATTTGTAATGCGCTTCAGTCAAGAAATAGATTATTATGTCATCAGTCGGAAAACATGTGTGTCACGCGACGAGGCCGATCTTTTCTGTACGAGGCGATAGCAGCTGCGAAGCCTGTTATCACCTTGTACAGAACACTCTGGACGAGTTCGTTAAACGTTTTGCGTCGTATGGCACATGAAAATGTAGAGGGAATATTATTATTTGACATGCGCGATTTGTCGATTTCAGCGTATCCCGGTCCAGCGGCTCAATAAATTTTCCCCAGAATCGTGCAGTCCCCGTTCCCAGATGCTGATGGAAATGCGCGAAAATCGTCCGATTTTGAATAAATAATCCTTCGCCACTGCAGTTTGTGACAGCTATGCAGAGAAACAATCTAAATGCAATATCGACATTAGGAAATATGAAGTAAAGTTCATTTGCTTTGAAATATTGGAATGTTGCCTTTGGTGTGAGCTGCTTCAAATTTTGATTTACTGAGTAGAGATAAGCTTTGAAATGGACGAGTTTCCTGCGATGGGTAATTCCAGATCTTGCTCGAATGCTTCTTGTAAGATGTTTTCTTCTTCACGAATATTTGCATTAGCTTGATTTTAAGTTTTGCCGCCCCTAAAAATTTGCCGCCCTAGGCATCGACATATAAACTGGACTGCTCATCTGCATGCGCGAACTCGAACGTAGTGGAAAGAAAAGGAGATAGTGCACGCAGTGACGGCGCTAGCCTATCGTGGGCCCCGTTTCATTATTCACACTTCCCAAATTCTATTTTCGCGGACAATAATTTCCAAAACTTCCCTATGTATGTTTAAGAAATTTTTCTCCGGAAAATATATAAAGCATTGTGTGGAGATGCACGTGTCTGCTCAAATGTGTCTTTTTATATAGAATAATTATTATCATCCTGTTCGTTCATATTCCATTTTTATATTTCCAATGTTCAAAAGTTGGAAATATTTCATGAAATTTTTAAACTTAAAGTTGCGAATTTCATTTGAATCAGAGTTTTTTATTGAAACTTAAAAACTTGATCTAATTGTCAAATATTTGATGTATGCTTACAATACACTAATACATTACCAATCCATACACTTTTTCGTTCAATTTTGTATGTTATTAATTAATCTTCTAAGCGGAATCACCACTGTATGTAAGCATAGGTTTTCATGCAAAATAAATATGACGAGCTGAATTTAATGGAAAAAATTAGCAACATATAAGATACAAAAGGGGAGAAATATAATTGAAAAAAAAATTTGTGAATAAAAAATTGTTTACGTACATTTTCAATGCAACTGGGTTAGGATTTTTGAATTTATTAAAATTATAAAGAGATAAATATATTAATGCATACGAAAGCATCTCTATAAATCATCAACATTTAAATATTATATGTCGATGCTGTAAATAAATGTTTTTCTAGGTAATGACGTTAAGTCTAGAATGAAATGATAAATATTCACGTGTAAAATGAACGCTCAGGGTCCTCACTGAGGGTCCCGATAACTACTCATACGGGCCTGAGCCAAAGCCAAGAGCCATTCAGGAAAAGCAAGACGTAGACAACCGAGGAAGCTTTCTATGTCCTTTCTCTTCTACTCCAAAGTGGGTGCGCAGAGGACATGAGCGGCCCAGTTTATATGTCGATGGCCCTAGGCAGCTGCCTACGTTGCCTGTTCGGTAAATACGCCACTACGCAAAGGAGTTTTGGAGAAATATTTTTTTTGAATTAATTGACTATATTAGGTATATTATCTTTCCAAAACTAGTAGAGCAAAGGTATAAAATATCGCATTACGATGCAATCAACAAAATATTAGGAATTGTAGAAAAATATCAAAATAATAATATATTGGGGAAAGATTGCCATTCATTCGTTTGACTTTCCTGGTGTTTGCGAATAAAAGGGAAATGATAGCAATGGTAGCAATGATGAATTTCGAACCAAGAAAATCAAGTGTCTAGAAGAACATACTAAGCATTTTAATTCTCAACCAACGAGAAATCAATTTGATAAAAGTAGGAATTGGAGAAGAAATCCTAATTAATAGACCTCATAGATGACCTTGCATTGGGAATGATGAATCTTTGCCGGAGAGATAAAATTGTATCAGAGGAGAGTGCAATCTCTAGCTATGAAACTACAAAACAGAAGTTTCGGAAATTAGGTGTTGCGATTACAGACGCATAGGTGATTTTTGTTGATCAGTGCTATCCTGCTGCCACAGTTCAAATATGGAATATGGGGAATTGTCGCAAAAGCAATAAAATTGAATGATTGGATGAGATCTGGAGTCGATTGGAATAGACTTCTTGGCCACTATTCGCAAGCACCTGAGAAGGTTATGACTTTGAAGAACACTCCGAATTTAATATAAGCACCGGGGAGTTGGAACATCGCGACGAACCTCGCAGTTACGTTTGGTGTCACGCCGTCCGATCGCGTCTATTTCGCATTTTTATGACTTTACATGCAAGTTGCAGGGATGTAGATCTATCGAGTTCTCCATCAATGTTAGTGGATTTTGATTGTTTATGTAGGAAATTCTAGTGTAAAGTGGATTTGGTTGTGGTGATTCTTGGTTCTATTCCTCACGAAGTGAAATCAGCTGACAGCCCATGGCCGTGATTCAAAATGGCAAAACCAGAGGTGCTTATCTCTGGCATCGCGTGTTTTCAAGCTCTTTTTTCCTCTCTGAGAGAGGATACTCCGACAATCAAGGTCTTCACTAAAATCTTCAGTGAAACAAATGCAAAATATTCTCCTGATCTTAAAGGGGGAGGCTGGAGCCTTTGAGACCCGAAACCAAGAGCATGAAAGGAGAAACTCTGCTTTGGGGAAAGATGTCAAAAATATTGTTGTGCCCAAATTGAAGGACATGGATCCTATCAACAAGAATCTTGTGTTATGTTTCTGAGAAATTTTTGCCCAAACTTATGTCCAATCTATGGTTGTAGAATCGGCATCCAATTCGAGCAGAAGGCCAGGCTCCTGAACGGTTCTCCTCAAGCTAGGCTCTCCTCCACATAGGCCTCGCGTTTTTGAGAAGGCTCAGGTCTTTTTGGCCATGGGTCGATCGGTGACAAGCGATAAGTCGATGATAGAGAGGGAAAACAGGAATCGCCAGTGAGAAATAAAGAAGGAGCTGCAGGACCAAGACGAAGACCAAGAACCAAGAAGAGGTTTAAAGGCGTTTTCATGAGGGGTATTAAAATGATGTATAAAGGGAAAATCCTCTCCAAAGATAACATCCATTCGATGTACACGAGATCTCTTCCTGGCACGACAAAGACATTTCTCGGCACAAGGAACACCGTCAAGAAACAGGTAAGAAGACCGTCGAGAAAAGAGAAGTGCAAGTTTCATTCGGTATCCTCAGCTGGGGAGATTCAGCGACTCAGAAACCATTGATCCAAACGCCCCAAAGAGGCACCAGTAACTTTCGCAAGAAAAGCAAATGGAATCATCGCGTCGATGGAGAAGATATTATTTGGATGGTCTTCTGGAACCGTCGTTGTTTCACAAACCAGATAGGAATCTCCGCGGCTAGTTTGGACTTTGAAATTCCCCTCTTATGGGGGACTTGCTCCTCTGGCGGCTCCCTTCTGCCTGCCAAATCATGAAACCGGGAAAGGTGTGCTAGTGGAACCCTTGACATACAACCCGAGTTGATCTTCATAAAGTGTACCTTTCTCTCAACAAAGTTTATTCATTCAGTGAAATTGCAGATTTCGAAGTTGTTTCTATTGCTACGTGCTGACGCCATCTTCCGATGTGCATAGAGTTGTTAATTGTGCGATTGGGTGATGGGTTGACAGTTCCTGGAATGTACCATACATGTTGGGAGGATAAGAGGAAGGTTTTTCTTGGTGTTCTGTTACTCTCTGACTTATACTTCTGAAGTTCAGTCTCGGAGCAGACCATGAATGAGAATCTCATCCCGTCTATCAGGCAGGCTGCGTTGGGAGCGGCTCTGATCACAAGACCTCTTTCGTGTTTTGTAGGCAAAAAACAGTAGTATTACTGGGCGTGTTTCAACAGGGGAAAAAAGATGGAGAAGAGCCTTGAGGATTATAAAAGTCTGAGTTCGCGCAGTAACAAATTCCTAAGTATAATTCAGACAAAAAATCGTATGTATCCTGAATTAATGCTAAGAAGACAGCTCATGAAAAAGCTTTCTAGAATGCTTTCACAATAGACAGATGACCGGACAAGTTCTGGAGAAGAGTCAACTTTTCTAAGATTGAGCCTGTATATAGTGATTGTATGGTCCGGCAAACGAAGCAGGACTTCGCGAATTTTTTGTTCCCTCCTAAAATCGTTCTCGACCTTCTTTGGTTCGTAAACACACATCCTCTTTTCGATGGGCCGATTTTCGGAACTGAAATAATAACTGGCTTCCGCAAATGTAAACCAGAGGAAGTCTCAGGTCACGACGGCATTTATGCAGAAGTCTATACGTGCAAGTTAGATAAAAAAATAATAACGATGATTAGTCTCATATAAAGACATTGCACTTGTGAACGTCATTTCTCAAATATTCATAAGGATCTTCCTGGACAGACTAGGGGCATGGATGGATGAGTCCTCATATCTGCGAGAACTATAGGCAGGTTTAAGGGCGGCCAAAGGTTTCGAAGACCACATTTCTTTTCTTAGGTCCATTACACAGATACATCCCTTTGACCCTGGGCGTAAGGTGTTTGTCATCTTTATTGATTTTATTAGAACTTTTTCTCAGTCCACCATGATCTTCCCTGGCGCAAGTTATTGAATCTAGGCGTTGACACAAAATTCGTAAGAGTAATGAAGACTCTCTGTGGTGCAGCTTCGATGTCAATTTGCGCGCCGGAAGGCTCTGCTACCTTGGTTACTGTAGAACCTTGAGTTCCTCAGGGTGAGCTCCTCAGCCCAGTTTTCTTTATCTTCACAATTAAGGGTTTGAAATATTTTTCGAGGAGTCATAGGTTGAGGGTTGTTCCGATTGATAACTAGATGGGAATGATCATTTCAGCATATGCTGATGATATAGTTGTTCCTGCTGAATCCAGGAATGATCTGCAGAGGAAGATGAATGCTTTGGCCGAATATCGTAATGTGGGTTATTTGAAAGTCAATACATTAAAAACCAAGACCATAGTTCTCCATCTAGGTAGGCCACCGTTGGTACCAAATTTCACATTTGAGGGCTCTCAGTTGGGAAGGATACGGGAATATATGTATCTGGTGAAGCTATTCGAGAGTTCGAGCATATTTGCTGTAGTCGCATTGTTGCAAGCCCTCCAAGCCTTTAAATCGGAATCTTGGTGCTCCAAACTAATTCTCTTCAACAGTCTTGTATCAAGTGTCATTTACTTTGCCATAGGGATATGGGGCCATGGGGCCATGGGGCCATGGGGCCGCTATCAGTCAATTTATTGAAGATGACCCCGAACTGGTTGCAAAAGGTTATTGGTATGGGTGAAGAGAGACTTCCTAAGGTTTGCTTGAAACGCCTCCAGGTCCTTGCGATCTCAGGCAGGGCAGTCCCTAAGTTTGATTGGGTTCTTGAACTGAAAAGTCTCTTCATTTTAGGCGCTATAGAAGTCCCATGGCTAGGATTGGACCCAATCATTTTCAGGTGCAACAGGAATTTATTTTCTTGATAACTTAGAATAATTTTGTGCTGCTAAATACTTGTCTCAAGTACTTCAGTTTAGGGTCTCCATAGATTCTTCTTGGTAAAATGTGTGATGTCAGGCTATGAGAGAGCTTACGATTTTTTATTTTTTATTCAACTTCTTTGTACAGGTCTTTAGACCTAAACAAATATATTGCAGCTGCATCATTATATGTTTATTATGTGAATATTATGAAAGGATATAATCTGTTATGAAAGCTGTTGTTAAATATTAGAAAAGAAATTTATAAACACCAGTTCAGATATCGCCTTAGATGGCCTCCAGCTCATAACGACTTTCCTCCGGAGTAGACATTCATGGCCATACAAACCATTTCAATTCGATTTTCGTAAGAAGTACAATATTTTCAGGTATCTGCTTCCACTTTCTCTATCATATCACTTTTTTTATTGAACGACAAAATTTGCCTTCCGTTTTCTCTTGACAATATTGAAAAAATACAAAACCAAAACACACTCGACACTCACCGACGCTACGATCGCTACAATGATTGCGCACTTATTTGGTTTAACACTGATTTAGCCTGCTAGCATCGTAGTTCTCCTTTCTCGTCTTCTTAGATCTGCGCATATATGACAGAAATCTTTGGAACAGCTTATAAGAACCAAGCGTATATCAAGTCCTCAGTGTAGGTAACAATGCCTTACTTAATGACAAGAGTAACTTTGTTGCTACTATCGTTACCAAAAAGTGGAAACTATTTGCAACAACTAATTTGATGTAATTAGTTACTCCCTATCAATTATAGCATCTGTTTGCACGCTATTTTCATACAAGAGGAATCTGGCACTCTGCAACCGATTTATACCCACAAAATATTGCTATCTCCGATATTTGACATAGCGAACCTTTTTTATGTATGCAATGAGTTGCATGAACAGTAAAATTTATCAATATTTATTTTTCTTCTTGCAGGACCAAGCTTTCTGCGTTGTACCCGACTTGGATGCCGTATACCAAGATGGCGACTACTTCCTCTGAATTCTCCTCCAACTTCTCCTCCTACTCCTCCTTCTCAGCCCCCACCTTTCACTTCAATATACTTACACCCTATTCCTCCTAGTTATCAAATTAAAAATGTTGGAATATCTGACCTTCTTCGTATAGGATATGGAGATACAGATGGTCCAATTTTAAGACCAAGCCTTCCTTCTAGGGTACTAGTATCACGGAGTGAAATTATCGTTGGAATAGTGAATTCTCATGGTGTTTTGTTAAACCTGTATCAAACAGTATTACATGGCCGAAATCCGGTTCAAATTCACTTGAACAACGGAAACATCACCCGACTCTCTAAAGAAGCAATTGCTGAATTGCCTTTTAATCGGACGATTGAATGAATATTCTATTGAGTAAATTATTTTGAACAAGAAGAAATATGAATTTGAGAGAATAGAATAAAGATATTACCTAGATTGACTCTGAATTATTTGGAATTTTTTGTTTGATTTTCTAGCCACAGCTTCCCTGAGATTTCTAGGTTATTTGACAGGGTGTGCCTTTGAAAGTTTCATCCGAAAACCTTTACTACCCGAAAGTTTTAGGATTCATGATCAAGAAATTTTTTATTGGAACGAAAATGTTTATTTTCAACCAAATGCCTCAATTTTTTCCCAAAATAATGGATTTCCAAGCCAATAAACGAGTTTTTTTACGGAACAGTTCGAACAATTCCGGATTGTGGTAGTGTTTTTGTCAGACATCTTCTTCGAAGATTTATAAGCAGATTAAGAATCTCTAAACATCTTAGTGTTTTTGATAGTAATATTAGTATTCCTAACGGTTTCCACCATTAATGTCGATATGTTTTCTGAAGAAGCTTTACAATCCTAAGATTGTTCAGCTTATTATTCAGAGTCCTTATACTCACTATTGGTACCGTTCAGAAAAGTATCGTTGTCTGTGTCACTGTTGTGATGCCTCATAGTACTACGTTCACATAGCTTCTTGAAAAATTCCTTATATAGTCTTGAACTTTGTCCCGGTCCAATACCATTTCACCATCAGCATTCTTGATGCAGAATACATCAGTGCTAGTATTTCTTCTCCTAGTCTTTTTTAAACATTTCCAAAATAGTTTCTTATTCCCTACAAAATCATTTTGCGTTTTGTATCTTCTTCTGCTTTACTTTTATCTTCGCTTGCTTTTACTTGTATATTTGCTTTCCCTTTTTTTTATTTCTGAACATATGCGGTAGTGATCCGTTCCGAATTCCGAACCTCTTATAGCCCTCTTATTCTTACAAGTCCTCTCTGTCTTTTGTCCACTACAAGAAAGTAGATCATTCTATGGCTTCCACCTCCATATTTGATATACATGTGCATCATTCGATGCCTCAACGAAGTGTTTATAATAAACAAACATTTTTCTAAGCATGAAGTTATCACTTTATCCTTATCTACGTTTCGTGTTTGGGTCCCAGAAGGTGTCATTTATCTTCTTACTGTCATCATCAACAGGAGCATAGCATGCTACAAAGAACAGTCTTCTGATTCCCGCTCTGATCCTCACCCATAGTAATTCTACAGACACACATTCATACATTTTGACATGCTGTTCTGCTTTCTTATCCATTATTAGACCAATTAATTGGCTACTGTATGTTCCTTCTCTACTCCAGATCAGAGTACAACACCGTTCCTCCTTTGATTTGACTGCTGATTAGGTTATTTATGGTAGAAATAGCACGAATATTCTTAAACCTCGAAGATTTCAAAGAACAATGTATGGATAATATATACTTCTGTTGGATAAGATACTCTGAAATGAAAGTAAAAAAACATTGCTAACGAATATATGCAAAACCTGAAACAATTATATTCATTCGAAAACGCAAACTTGGCAGAAAATTACTCTGAAATATTCATTGAATATATATTTATTGAATATTTATGTATTCACCAAAATATAGAAACCGTAATGTTTTCTACTTTCAAAGGATATCGTTTTCCAAAAAATATAGTTGGATCATTTCTAGGATAGCCAGAATCAGTGGAACAAATCACGATTCTCTAAGTTTGTAAATATGTAAGTGGCAGTCCTTTGTACCTGAAGATGACTCAAGTGCAAAACATAAGAAGATGCTAACAAAGCACTTCATGATTTAGAAACATAATATTCAAAGTCTGCGAATAATAATGAAATACTTTTGGATATTTTACTATAATTCAGTCTAGTATCACGAAAGCATTGAAGTAATTCTTTACATAGGGAGGTTTCGGAAGCCTAAGTTTTGTCTACCCTGGTCCCCATGAACCTATAAAATCTCTATACTTTGAGCAGTGTTTTTGATACTAGCAGTATCAGTGATTGGTCGTGGAAGTTTGAATCTGTATTGGAATCAGCAGTAATAAATTCAAGACCACAATTTAATTTGTACATAATTCCTTCCCTGTTCTCTATTTTTTCCTAACAGCCTCCCTCTCTTTAGCTAAAAAATATCTGCGAAGTTTTGTAGAGCGTAATTTTGCCTTCTCCAGTATTTCCAGTCTCATTTTCTCTCATTTCTTTGCATAAATTACATCGTGTGTACTAGGAAATGAGCATTATTTTTTCTCAACATTCAATAAATAGTTGGCACCATCATTTTTGCTACAAACTGAGCTTGCAAAACGTTTTCGTTTGTTTGGCTTGAGGCAGCAGTACAAAATTTTTCTGCATTGTTCGCGTATTTTGAATAAACTGTTTCTAGTTTCTTGCAAAGTTAAGGATCTTGCAGTAAAATTTTCTGAGAAATGAAATTCTTCTCAGGATCGTGATCTTCCTGAAGATTGTTAGACTTCCGACGAAACCAAATTCCACAATTTCCATGTTGTCCAGAAGTGTGTTCAGGAATGCTTCTGACAGCAGCTCCTAATTCAGTACTGTTTTTTTTAAATCTGTGATACTGCATATGTAAAAGACTTTTCCAAATAGGGAACAGTTTCTTTTTTCCTCATCTCTTTAGAACTCATCCGTAGATCATACATTTCCTTGATAAAACTCTTTACCACGTGATTTCTGTCAGCCAGTTTAAACATCTTTCGTGAAGTTCCTTGTCACGCCTTCGCCATAGCCGAGCTGTCTTCATCACCGATAAACACTGAAATATTGAGCCCATAATCTTCCTCCATCTTTCCTCTCCATGTCTTACCAAGACTTCCAGTTCTATTTCCGGCCAAACTACACTCCCTTCATGCAAACCAAATTCTTTCCTCATTCGCTGTCTCTCTTCTTCCCACTCGAGCCTTCTGTATTGCCTCTCTACTCTCTCGACCTATTCTCCTTTATGCATGCTTGCGCGATTTTGCTTCCCTCTCCCTACTTCAGCTTCTCTTCAAACTGCCCTGCTCTCTTCACTTGCCGGACTACTATTTTCTCTCTACTCAGTTCTTCTCTTAGCATATAACATGGACAACTCCAGATTACTCCCAAACCCACCTCAAGAATCTTTCTTGAAGACTTTCCACTGTCTTTTCTTCCATCCACCCCCAATATTTCTACTCCATAGCCCATAACTACCCATACTAGCACATCGAACATGCAGATTCTCATCCTCCAATCATCCCTAAACCTCCTCTTCCCTATGATCCATACTTGTCCCATTATTCTACTTGTACACTCCATCCTTTTTCTGACTTGCAGCTCGTTGCCTCCCCCTGCTTCAAACCAAAACCCTAACTAACAGAATCCCTCCACTAGTTCAATCGTTTCTCCGTAAAAATTCCACTTGTACTCTATTTTCTTGCTCCTATTCCTAAAGCACATTATCTTGGTCTTGCTAACGTTCACCGTTGGATCCTTTGCTCTTACGTACTCTTCAAACCCTTTCAACATCAAATTCAATCCTCTTTCGTCCTCCGCTTATAGAACCACATCAACCGCATATGCTAAAGAGTAAAGCTTACTGCTATCTGAGATCGTATCTCCTTTACCTTTTTTCTGCAGCCTTTCCTCCAAGTCTGCCAGCATCATACTGAACAACAGCGGACTCAATGGGCAGCCTTGCCTGAGTCCTCTCCCTTTCCATAATTTCCCTCCTTTCTTTTCTCCTATCCTCACTCTAAACCTGGTCTCCACAAATATTTCTTTAATTCTTTCTAGCAAAAATTCATCTGCTCCCCTTTCTTTTATCGCCTGCCATAATACCCTCCTGTTCGCTGAGTCGAATGCCTAAAGTACATAAACGAGGCCACCAGTTTCCTTTTATTACTGGTGTGAAGAAATTAATTTTTTTTGTTTTGAGAACATCACATAATTACTTATTTTTCGCCTACCCGCTTTATATATTTACAATTTTCGCTCTCTATTCATTTAGCCTACGTTTCTTACATACTACTTCTACTTCATCGTCGCTAACTTCTTTCTCACATTCTACGACGTCGGGGGAACTTAAAATTTCAACGCTTTCAAACCCTACTTCCTCTTCTTCTTCTTCTAATTCGTCGATCGACGGTTGGTCAATGTAAGTGCAATTTGCACCATGAAAACCAGAGCAAACGTCGGAGCAGTGCAAGCCATGCTTCCTGCAACCGCAAGTTGCAGCTTTGCAGACAGTTTCGCATTTACACGCAATTTTATTGAATAAATCTTTAGGAATCAAAACTTCGCTGGTAAGGACTAGCACTAAACCATTTATGGTCAGTTTCCACCTCCACTGCGATGCTTCTTTCGCATTTCCGAGCCATTGCTGATTCTGCTGGAAAGCACTAAATGAATGTTGCTCAGCAGCAGCTTTAGTTGGCGGTAAGCTCTGCAGTCTGAAAGTAGATTTCAGAGTGTACTTTTTGAAGTGCGAAAAACGCAACTCTTGGGGATTTTCACTTTCGCTTTTTGTGGCATACATTCTTGCGATAATTTCCTTCATTTGGGTCAGCGTTATTGATACGAAGCGTCTTGGCCAATACCTTCGAGTTTTTATTACTGATCAACGTTTTTATAATTTTGTTCTTGCCCTGTTTGAAGAAGCAGCAAGTTGTGTCAGAACCCGTGAACACGTGCAGGAAGGAAATTATAGGCTTCAGTTCGTTGTATTGGAAACTATAACATAATATTGAGAATATCATCTGCCCGCGACCTTTGTTTGACTTTATAAGAAAAAGATTTTTATTGTCAGGCGCTAGTTGAGTTATCAGCTCCAATAAATCAATGTCCTGCCCGATAACTTTGACATTAATATTAGTCGCGAGCTCGATTGCAGTCTTGACAATCAACAAATCTGCGTCTTCCTCTGCGAAACGTGTTCGGAAACCAACATTTTCAAGTTCTTGACACAACATCGCAATCAACTTTTTTTATTTTTCTCATTCGAAAGAAAGTTTTCTTGGGAAAAGCTAATGTCAGTCCTCTCATCAAATGCAATTTCGCGACCGATGTTTCGTTAAATTAATTAATGTTCGTTTACCGACACTACCTCTCGCACGATTTAGTGTTAGAAGAGCTTCCTTCATCGGGATAACCGACAAAAACGATGAAACTACAAAAGGAAAAGTGACTCTGCTCGTAGGACACGTACTGACCTAAAATTTTAGTCACATCATTTTGGTGCCATTGAACTCGTTGGAGAAGAAATCCACCGTCAAGAACGTGCAAACAATTATCCGATGAAGGAACTTCTTCTACACGTTTGAAATTATTACAGAACACAGATTTTTGTGTTTTGCGCATGCCCTCGTCAGAAAGAGAAAGAGGAAAAGGCAGGTTCGTATTTAAGATATTTCCCTATATCCTCTTTTTTCGATTTTCACAGTATTTCGCTGAATTAACGACAGCGGATTTGCTGTGAACATTTCTTCGTTAAATTTTATCGCTGAATTGACTGCGCGGAGAGAAGAAACCTTGCTTTTTAAAAATATTTCAGCGATCCTAAATTGTTGCCTAAAGTATTCTTCAGCAAGACCGTACCTACTTCCTCAGCCCTATGACAATTTATTCTATCATCTCCTATAACGCCAGAGTAAATGGACATTATATTATCAGTTCCTGGAAAGGATTGGTATGTTTAAAAAAAGGCCCGTAATTTTTCAAAGTCGCTTGCATCTCGCGAGATTCGAGAAAATCTCGCATCTAACTGCTGGTCAGATGTCGCGTAAGATACGTTACAAAATTCTTCCATTTCATTACAGACTCCTGTTAGCACGATTGTTTATAGAATCCATTTTGCCAAGACGCTACCAGTTATACCTCGACCGTGCGTCAGTCCACCACTAATTTTCATTGACCTCATCAGAACCTCCTCTATCGTCATGTCCGACCAGACCACACACAAAAATTGATTAGACCGCCTAATTGTAAAATAACCCAATTTACATAATTTTCTAAATTCTTCTCCGTCCATTATTCTTCCAATTAAAGCATATCTTGAAGGTAAGATTGGCATGACATCGAGTACAAAATAGTGATCACTTGCATAAAAGTACGGTAACATTCTTTGCATGCTTTCTAAATGAAGCATCCAACAGTATTTCGTAGTTTCGTACGTTTGCCGTACAACCATAATACATTCACGCAACTGATATCCATTTCTGTTGGAATCCAATCTTGGAATACTTTTCATAGAATTCACAGACGAAGACGGAGTTATATTCATGACGCCACCCATCGCGTGAAAAGTATTACGCCCATCTATCGTCCATGTGTTGTGATCGTCATTGTCAAAGATGTACTGCATTAGACCCTATTAGACCATTTCTTATTCGTTACATCACTTGTTTTTTGGAATTTATGTAACTTTATCACAATATCTAAAAACGATCCCAACGCTCTAAATATTGTGGAGTGAATTTTTTACACCATACTTAGAGTGAATCGCCAATTCATTCTAATTGGAGTGAATACGCACTCTAATGGAGTCATTATTTTACTTCTTTGATTCGGAGTAACATAGTTTACTCCCAAGCAAGGATTTAAACATTTCACCCGGACGTGTAGAGTAATTTTTTACTCTATACAGAGTATATTCTCTACTTCTACTCTCATCTCCAGATTAAAAATCTATACTCCAGCATCAAGAGTAAATTTTTACTCCATACTAGTTTAAGTGAAAGCAAACAGCTGGTCGCATCGTGCACACCATTTCCCCGCGTTCCACTGTTGTGTTCCGTCGTTCGCTGTTCGCGCTTTTTTGCAGGTACGTTATATATATTTGTCAAACATTAAACTTGTTGGTTTTGTTACATTCTTGTATTTGAAACGTTTTAGTTTTTT
This sequence comes from Neuroterus valhalla, assembly GCA_011762715.2. Lineage (NCBI taxonomy): Eukaryota > Metazoa > Arthropoda > Insecta > Hymenoptera > Cynipidae > Neuroterus > Neuroterus valhalla. Next base: position 2,743 of record WSXT02168187.1, on the reverse strand, counting down.
GTTTTCTTTCTTCCAACGGTGTAAAATCCATGGAATATGAAAAGATATATCTCATTTGAGGTTAGGCCATTTGAGGTTAGAATATTAAACCAAATCAAAATAAGGTGAATTTTCTTAAAGTTGTCCAATGTTTCTGTTCCGTCAGAGTCAAGTGTGGTAATCTTTAACACTTCCTGTCGATAACATTGAAATTAAAAATAAATTATATTAATTATAGGTTATTGATCTGAACCGCATTTTCGTCTTTTTACTTGACACATGCACCATGGATACTTTCCCTGTTGTATGTTTCATTCTATATCACAATAGGCTTTTCCTCCCTTATAAATTATTGTGTTTAATATGTATATTTTTTCTATCAGGATTCGATGACAAAGTGTACTAAACTCAAGGATTTCTTGAAAGCGAACTAAGTCTCCAATGCAGTTCTGGAGAAGTTTCAAGGTATTGTGAATTATAACGTTTATTTTCTATTTATTATTATATATTAAACTACAAGATATTAGTTAGGATGTGGCTATTTCTCCCGTCAACGGGATAGCAGAAAGCAGTGCTTTTTTGGGGAATTGGAAAAAGGGGGTCATAGGACATCACAAAGTTCAATTGAAAATTGTTAAATTTCATGTTTAAGAAATGTCCACATCGTTGAATCGACTATTACCCACGAATTTTCGTGATCAATTGACATTGCATTAGCAATAACCTCTCTAATCCACTTCTTGCTGCCATCCCGTTTGACGGGAAAAATAGCCACACCGTATTAGTTATCTACTTCTGACAATTGAAAATGGAATTGGAAAATTATGTATGTTTTTCACCATTCTTTCAACGAATCGACCTAGAATTTCTGACATCTGAATTTCCAATTCCTGTGTGAATTTTTGTTCACAAACAGGCCCGGATTTTCTATGCAGGCATTGTAGGCAGTCGCCTAGAGCGTCAAGAATTGAGGGGCGTCAACTTTTAGCGGAAACTTCAAAAACTTCAGGGTGGTGACTCGACCAGGAAACCGGGAATTCCAATGATCGGGAAAAAACTGCGAAATGACCGGGAATTCAATTTGAAAACTAGGAATTAACTGGACTCAACCTAGACCATTTAAAATTCTACCAACGGAAAAACGAGAATGTAAAGTTCCTTTAATCTGATTCTCAAAATATTCAATCTATATCTATATACTCCATGAGAGGAAGAATTTTTTTCCATAATAAGAATAACGTTTTGCCAATCTGTTTTCTCTCCGAAATTTTTTGAAGCTGACTAAAATTTGATAACCGAATCGATGATAGCCAGAACATTCAAAAAGAATGGTTATCGAAATTGAAAAAGAATGTATTTATCACGTACCATTTATTTTTCCTCATTTATATGACTTGGGACAGGGAATTGCAGAAAATGATTATAGTTTTTAATCAGGCCAGAGCGTTTTTGAACCAATTAAAACTCGGATATAGAAGAGAGAAATTTGAAAAAATCGATCCTCCAATTCATAATTCGTCACAATTTTGGAGTTCCCTCTTCTTAATTTTGACTGAAGAAAGTACTTCAAGCCGTCTCTAGAGTATAACTTCCATGATTTTATTTCCAATGTTATTATGAAATTTGGCAGTCCTAAGGCATGCTCCATAAGCCTTGATACCACTTTAAGACACGTTGATCCGTCAGGAGTCGTGAATGACACATCCATTAGGTAACATATACAATCTATTGTTGCTGGTTAAATACCAAAAATGTGAATATTTCTTATTTCAGCGATGAAGAGCTATCAGACGCATCATCCATCGCATTCAGAAGGACAAGAAGACGATGATTGATTATAGGCATAAATGATAGGCGGTGTTGTTTTCTATGCAATTATAAAAAATTATAGAATATTTAATTAATTTATTCATGTATTGTAGTGGAAATCGTATTTTCATAATAAAATTTGAAAACATAAAATTATAAGCATCCTTATTGGATTAATATTTCACCAACACTTCAGAGATTTATATTCCATCTTATAAGGAGTAATGTTAATATCTATGTACTCTGTAAAGAGTTCATTTTCACTCCAACCAGTGTACGATTTTACTCCTTATTAGCTTTTATTTTCACTCCATATTGAGTTGAACATTTACTCCATAACCTTTTAATCTTACTCTTGAAAGAGTTACGTTTGTACTCCATAAAGTGTCAAAAGCTTACTCCATTTTTGGAGTGCACTCAACTACTCCAAGAAAAGAGTTAAAAACCACTCCATAAAAAATGGCTGTGTTTTAATTCTCATGAAGAGTTAATTTTAACTCCATTGGAGTTAAATTTAACTTCAGAAAATTTAAAGAGAAAGTTAGTGGAATATCCGACGCAACATCATTTAAAAAATTACTTGGGGTTTTGTAAGTTTCCGTGTTATAATTACGGGCACAAATATCTTGTAGAATGATATTGGCTGCCATTTCACCAATTCTTAAACGCTCCTCGTCTTCGCCAGTGGATCGATCTTCATACCAAAAATTGTCTGGAAGATTATTTTTGTGTTCCGGAAACATATAATAAGATCATTTTTTTGTTCATAAATTACAATGTCGTTTCCAAAATATTCTTCTAAGTGTGCCCTGATTCTACGGAACTCTGGTATCGTCCCGGTTAAATGTTGGCATATTTCCATTTAAAAAAATTGACATTTTTTATCGTTATTTATTATAAAAGTAGTGACATGATCCAAAACTTTTTTCATGTCTTCAGTTATTGGCAGTGACGG
>WSXT02168176.1:0-14998 GCA_011762715.2 Neuroterus valhalla | reverse complement strand
ATGTCTTGAGATACAAATTTTTCATTTGAATAATTTCGAATTTGATAAATATCGACTTTTTCTGGATAAATACATACGAAATTATTCCAAAATTGAAAATGATTCTAAATTTACATTTTCTTATCAATTGTCTGCATTAAGGATTTAGCTAGTAACCACAATATAACTTTCATTTATGTTTAGTTAATCCACTTGAAAGGTTTTCAAATCCAAATTGTTTACATTCAAATTCTTGAAATTTTCAACTGTCGAAATTCTGAGGTCTAAATTCTTTAACAGCAATTTTTCCAATTCCTGGTCCAGAAACAAATTTATTGTCATTTTCAAAATGTCTTGGTAAAAAATGTTTAAGTCTTTTCACTCTACAAATTAAAAACAACCAATACTTTGACAATTGAAATTGCGCTAGGAAACCACCATTAAATAATCTCAATTACAAGTCGCAAGCTTTGCTCTCAAAAGTTTCAGCTTACCAATAACAGTCATACCAAAACTTATCTTAGGAGAATAATAATAAGACAACAAGTTTGACAGTGCCGTCAGAGAGTCATAATGGAGGATAAGGATAAAGTGTACAAGGTATTTAATTTACTTTCGACTCGACACGCATTTTATATGTTTTCTCGTGCTCTATCTTCTGGCCATTTTTTCATCGAGCATAGAACCATCCTTTTCTCAACATGCGTACTTCGATCCAAGAGATAACTCACCCTTTAAAGCCTTCACATACGGTTCTCCAGAGCGCATAACGAGGTACATAATTACAAACATGAAATTTTCGGATGCAAACCATTTTCTAAATTTTAGATTTTTATCTACTTATTGCCCTCTGGTGTAGATTTCAATGTTTCCAATTCTGAAATCCTCTACTTCTTCACCACGTAAAAACTGATCAATTATTAGAATGATTTTAGAAATTATTTCAAAAAATGAATCAAATGAAGAGGTGGTAGAATGAAGAGGTGGTAAGAATACTTTGTAGTATCAACGTCTGTGTATTTCAAAAGATGGATGAATTTTCTACATGGGCTTTGAGTGTAAGCAAAAAGCTTCAGACATCTCACATTTTCCTACCAAATTTCAAGAAAACTTCATGTAATGCCGAAATAGTAGAGGTATTTTGTAAAAAATATCCATTTTGGTTGCAATAATAAGTGGAAAATATGCGATGACTTTGAAAGTATCGATGGATACGAGGTTGCTGTCCGATAAGATTGAAATGTATGCCGCGTTGCTTTAGCACGGGCCACGATTTCGCATCGAAGACGAAAGGGGCCGAAGGGGGGTGAAAGTTGGCAGGCATCGAAGGTGGAGGCACTAACAACGTCTGAAGATTGATTCGCAATGTCGCGACGGAAAACATAACGGATTACGTATACAAATGAACGAGACAAAAATATGTTGCCCATTAACATGAGAACAAAAAAGACTGAAAAAATATCTATTTGAAGAATTTTCAATAAACGAGAGTTAAGAAGTTCATATTTAAAAAACGCATACATTCTTTTGAATGTAGGAATACTTTGTATCTCTCTAAATAAATAAATACATATTTTCCGTGTCTTATATGATAATGAAAATTTTTAACAGTCGTCTTGACCACTTGGCGAGAAGTATATTCAGCATTTTGATTCGAGTCACGTCTCATGAACATACTATAGACAACCGCACTTGTAAAGTACCTCGTTAAAAAAAACGAGACTCGAAAAACATTAAACAAGTGTCCAAAAAAAACACGTATTTATATCTATATTATACTTAAGAACGTCACATAATATGCAAGAATATAATTTTTGTAAACCAATAAGGAAAACTGTATAGCAATAAAGTTGATCTCCTTATTAAAATTTGATTGAAATAAGATTTACGCTAATCACTTAAACTTAGATTCATGATACGCCAAGGTGACCCAAGTATCAAAGAAGATACTCATAATTTCATGTATTTCTAGAGCAGTGCCTTCCCCGACAAAGAGGAGAATCCTTTTTGATTTTGAGGGAACGTGTATGCAAACATACGGTTGTAAGCAATCTCGTAATAATTGCAACAAAATACCAATTCCTATTACGGAATGGTGAAATAAAACGATATTCAATGCACAGGATTTTGTTGTAATTTATAGCCGCAAAAACATGCGCTACTTTTATTGCGCGGGTGATTCAGCGGCCCAATATTCCTTCGTCAGGAGCAACATTTGTATTTCCGTTCTTTTTAATTAGGCTGCACATTCCGATGCTTATTTATTCCTTGTATGAGCATTTTTTTGGAAAGTATCAATCCAAGGACAAGAATAATATCAACGATCTAAAACAGAGATTTTTTGCCACTAACGATTTTAATTGAACCGAGTCCTGGTTCAATGAAATAATTTAAACTTTATGACTCAGATTGAGCACAAATGTAAATTTATCCTAGAAAATATTCAACAATAAATATAGTTAAAGGGCGTAAAATTGAAAATCGTAAATAGCACGTAAGTAGGCCGATACCAGCAATACTGGAAGCAATCAAACTTTGGATACGATCGAATGATTTTGAAATACGCCTCGCCAATAATAGAGGGTGATTGCAGCTAGTGGCATATTGTTTTACGGTCTGGTACTTGCAAGTCAGCCTGTCAATGTGTGCAAATATCCGCATATATGCAAAAGTGCCTTTTCGATAGAGAATACTTATAATTATAATAAGGCAAGAAAAAAAATGACAATGAAGCCGGTTCAAGGACAGCACATTTCCAGATCATTATATTCCCGACCGTGAAGAAAGTACCATAATGCAAACTGAAGGGCACAAGGGAAAAAGAGCCTTAACCCTTTTTTTCGCGTTAATTGAGTCGAAAGTCGGCGAGTTCTTGTGAGAATTTTTCGCCTATTGGAATGAAAAAAGATTGCAAAAAGAATTTCACGAAACGACGCACGTTTTTATCATATGCTAAAACTGTATGGTATTTACATTGTGAAATATATATCGTTGTATGTATATGAAACACTCGATAGAAATATGTAAATGAAATGAAATGCTAGCATTATTTGAATGGCAGTGCCTGGTGTAACATTGTCAAGGCATATTTAATCATTCGCTTGTCTTGCTGATGACGTGATTTTTTTTTTTGCTTCCTAAGATTATGCTTGTCTTCTGTACTAGAGAAAGGACTATTCAAAAGAACGCCTTGAATGACACGAGCGATATCTTGTGGTATCACCATTACCAGTTGTACCAGACTTATCCTCTTTTGTTGTCAGCAACATTGACTGCTTCCACGAAACAAGTAATCGAAATGCAGCGTTGCTTCCATTCCGCTTCGATACCCATCGGCGGTACCGAGACTCGCGTATGAAAATCGTCACTTTCTCGTTCCTGTAATTATCCACCTATTATTTCATTACATATCACGTTTTAAGCAACACAGTAAAAATTACATACTCTTATTGACCTGCAATCTTCACGATATAATAATTTCGAATCCTGAAGAAAATGTTCAAAACAGAAAGAACATCATGAAAAATAATATAAGTGAATTATCATATGAATAATAATGATAATAATGGATTAACCCATATAATCAGTTTGCGAGGAGTAAATTCCAATGGGCGCGAAATGCTACAACTTATTGCGGGTATTTCCGCTTACGTGCCGTTTTTACCATGGAGTCTCGCACGCGCAGTTTCTCTAATTTTATCCCACCACGACGATTTGTTGGGAGATAAAAAGCGCCGAAGCTTGTCGTAAAGCGTTCGATAGTCTGCACTTTGCTTATTTGCATGGATTTGTAAGAAAAAGGAAAAAAATGCAAAGGTATAAATGCATACGTTTGATCCCTTTGTTAATGTTTAAGTATTCGCGTACCAGATTATAAACTAACCAAGTCGAGGATATTTACGGACGCACGTGTCGGATGCTTCTTACTAAGCTCTCTAATTGAGAACCGTGAATTTGCAGTCTCGTTTCATCTCTAGATACATTAATCGGAGTCTTGAATTCCAGGAATGCGAGAGATTCCTTATTACGTCGTTAATGCCAAAATATCCCCACCATCCAATCCGCATTCTTGCGACATACTCTACATTACGGAAGAAGACTTCATCCAAGAAGACTGTATCTAAGAAGACTATATCTGAGAAGACTATATCTAAGAAGACTTTATCTAAGAAGATTTCGCCTCAATGCTATTGTACCAAAATTGTTCATTGGTGAAGATTTAGGTCATCTAGAATAGTTAAAGATCTTTTTCTACTTCTTGAAAAACTGTCCCTGTAGCTCTGATTGATGATGGGAAGATGTGAAGTTACATTGACCAGAAACCACTACGGAAAAAAGCTGTCAAATTTTTTCTGAAGACACGAAAAGGAAGCAGAGCAGATTTTGTCTTGAGAAAGTCAGTAGGTTGTGATGAACTGGACCCGAATCTAACACTTGGGATAAGCTGCAAGTGCCGCAACTGACTTCAATTTTAACGAACTTCTTCCAAACACAGGAAGTACAGAGTACGTGCCAGTCGCAGTGACACAGGTTACAGTTTTCAGCGTCGTTAACATCTGCTACAATCTGTTACAGAGTAAGTCACGTTCGTGCCACTGCCGGCTGCCAACTTAATCCGCGGTAAGTATCGTTATGGCACTCGGTGTCAAAGTCAGAAGCTGCTTCGTAGGACGAAACGACCACGTGTCACTAAGATGGTCTCAAAGGACGACAAACCTTTTGACGATAGTTGAATCAAAAACATCAATTGTTTGCTTCTTCAGATCTACCGTGTGACAAAGAGAAAAAAATTAAAAATCGAAATTTTATGTGTGTTTATGTTGTTATTAATTTAATTTAGGGCTTTTGGTATTGTAGAAACTAGTGGCGCAACCTAGGATAGTTATGTTTGTTCTTGAATGCGGGATAATCATCAAATATTAGAACAAACAGTTCAGAGGAATCGATAAATAATTATATTTCATCTACTAAACTTTCTTCTTGATGTATCATCAGTGATATATCAAAACACTTGATAGAATAATGAATACTAAGCGCTGTCTTGGATGGTGGTTCTTTCTTGAGTGTAAGTGTAGGACATTCATGAACTATCAGATCAAACTATTTGAAGAAACTGATACGATAATTATATTGTATGCATGAAACTTTCTTTTTCAACAAGATAATCATCAATAATATATCATAACACATGAGAGATATAAATGCTAACAGCGCCATCTGCGCTGTTTATGTTCTGTTTTGAACGTAGGATAATAATTATTCATTATTAATAAACTATTAGAGCAAGCAATGGAAAGGAACTGATACAAAAATTAATTCCTGTATAGAAGATTTTCTTCTTAGCCGTAGTAACAATTAGTCATTATTTTCAAAGACTTATGACAGATTAATATTGAGATTTATTTTCCTTCAAAATAAAGAATCATCAGCAATTGGGTAATATGACATCATAAAGAAAGTATCATTCAACGCAGCTAACCAATCATCAGAGGTATGTTAACAATACCATTAGCATCAGCATTTAAGTACGAACCCTAACCTAACCTAAAAACCGAATCATAAAAATTAAGCACCCTAACATGAAAGTTGACCAGCCAATCCTAACCCTGAAGCATATTCGATAACCTCATTCTAATTCGCTCTTCGCACAACAAGCTTAACAGCTCCAATTTGGAGCAACATGCCAATGAATAGCGACCCCGCTCTCAGAGTTCATACGTCAAGTCAAACTGGTCGTAAGCGCCTCGCGCCTGTGCATGGCTTAATCGCGTGTTTTTGGCGAAGAGGCGGAAGTCCTACCTTTGGGTCTGCCAGAAGACTTCATAGACTTGATTCCCATTCCGGTGTAAGTTTCACCGCCGTAATCGACGTACATTGGTGCTGCTCTCGAGTGGTCACTATTCATGAATTATGTCAACATTCACTGCCACCCACTGACCTCACTGTCTATAGTTCCCATGAATTCGCCACTCTTGTCACGAAACTCTCAAACCATCTTCTATGACTCGTATTCCGAAAAAGTTTTGTACCACTGCTGGTGTCACTAGAACTTGTATTATTACAACCTGCAAAGCATTAATCCATCTCGCAGTCACAAAAGGAACTCCCAAGTACACGTGATTTTATGTTGCACGAAAATCCCCTCATCTTGATTGATATGGTATCCTGATAATGGCACGATCGACAGCCATGAGTCTGTCAAGGTCAAGTGGCACCAGAGGTGCGCGTCTTTAGTTTATCCCATAGTAAGAAGCCGGATCAGCAGACCCACACAACTTACAACGCAGAGCTTCGGTATCGCGTGTCCACCATGTGTTTGCTATCAATTCATAACTGCGACCCGGGCTATTTCCGAATACCTGCTTGCGCAACGAAGGCGTCAGTTGGGGTAAATCCACGTCAGTATACGTGCGTATGGGTGACGCTGGTTTTGTATGTGTCGAAGATCTCCTCTCCGAGAATATGAAATGTCGCCAAAAATATGGGACGTAGAGTTGCTCTCTAAGTTTCGCGAGCATCCATGACGACTCCTTGCCGGATGAGGGAATGTATATTTGAAGGATTTGAATCTCCAATTCGGAAGAATGCTGATTTCCGAATGATAACAAAGGCCGGCTTGATGTTGAGTGGGGGGAGGGGGGCAGTTGATGTCAAGAGCGACGACCAATGAAAGATGTCGAGGGGACTTATAGCACGTAGTGGGGATAACGAGAACCGTGCGTGATAAACTTTCGATGTTTGGCACCACTGTTCCCGCCGCTGCGATGAAACCAACTCGGTGGCAACACAGGTGTCCGAATCAGGTGTACAAACAGTGGACCACACTCAGCGATGTCTTTCTAACTGTCCCATTCTCGGGATCGGAGTATCCTTCGCGAAGATCAAGGGAAGCGAGGTTCGTACGCACTGGACGATCGCGATCTCGCGTTCAGCAGGTAAGTGCGTGTACTGGTAGCTCAACGAAGAGGAGGGCAGGGTAAGGCCAAGAGAGAGCGAGAGAGAGCAGAGCTGAGGGAGATAGGGAGAGAAAAAAAGATAGGATGAGCAAAAAGATAGGTAGAGCATGAAGATAGGAAGAGCAAGAGGAACAAGAAATGGAGGGGTGGGGAGGTGAATAACAGGCCTGATGGTGAGATGTGGTGGAGGTGGTCAATGTCGCGTGGTACGGAGGTTTCTTCACTGGAGAGTCGCGCAAAAGGTGGCTTTTCGCGGAGACAAGACGATGATGATGAAGACGCGGTGTAAGCAAAGCTTCCCTTCGCAAGCCGGCCCGACTAAAATACTAGTGACGCGTGTTGGTTCGTTCGTCGGTGTTACGGTTGGCTAGGCGCTGAAGAGACGGAGGGGACCAAGCTTATTATAGGGGGAGTGTGCCGGAGAGAGAAAGAGAGAGAGAGAGGAGGCGCTCGTCCGATCACTCGCGATCTAAAAGCAGCGAGAGCAAGAAGGACGCGCTCTCAACCTCCTTCCCTCCCAACAACATCGGAGACTCTGAAGATCCCCGTTCGTCCCTCCTCACCGGAGACTCAAGGCAACAGCAGCAGCCGTGTCGGTTGGCCTCACTCCGAAGTTAGTTTTATGAATGAATACCCTCTCGACGGGTTTGCGAAGCGCAGTGGCGAGGTTGGCGCATACGCGCGCCTGCTGCCACCTTCGCTTCGTGGCGTAGCGAGCGGGCAGAATGCCAGATGTGTGGGTGCTCGCACACAAACTACGTACACAGACACCAGCCATGGCCTTCCTTCCTTCCTTCATTCGGCCGAGGAGCTGGTTCATTCATACCAGAGACATGCTACGCTACTTTAGCCGGGGGCTGCCAGCTAGCCAAGCTAAGACGCTACGATGCTTTCCCTTCGACGTCTCTATCGCGTCACGTTCAAAGACGAGAGAGCTTCGCCACATCCGCAGAGGAAGATTTAGAGGATTTCAGGAATGAGGTAGAGGATGTGGGAAGATCGAAACGATGGGAACTTAACAATGCAAGGTGCAAAAGGAGGTCTGGTAGCTTGGCTATTCAGATCAACTACTGATGCTATGTTATTTTTGAAAAGAATGCTTCTTCTATATGAAGTTAAGGGATGTGGATACAGGAGAATAACTTTCTTTACTTTATTGCAATCATATAAACTATTCAAGCGGACTCTTCTCTCAAAGTTACTGAATGGGTCACAACTGGTTTCACTCAATTACATCTCAGTCAATCCCAATTTTCTTTCTGATACCCACTCTCGAGACGATCTTTGATGATCTTTGAGATGCATTATCCAATCAGCTCCTGAATCTTGAGAAGAAAGATCGATGCATTATAGCATGGATGTAGCATATGCTTCAATGAGTGCCATCGCATTGTAAGAACTGTAATAAAAGATTTCTAACGGTTCTTCAGCAGAAAATTATAATGACCTAATTGAATTATTAGTGTCACAATTTTAATTTTCGATGTCGAACACCATAAAAAGTTGCTTATCGCTGAGCGGATGTTCACTTTCGAGCTAAAACAATATTGAAACAAGTAGTAATTCAAGGCTACGAAACTATACAGACTAGAGAATCTTGAAAGATGTTATTTAACGCAATTTCGACGGAATTAACCCGATTTTACAGATAAAACTAGATGATTGAAAGCACCTGCACCTAGGGCAATAATCATTATCGTCAACGAAGAAAGTAGATAGTAATCACTACCAAGCAGATAAGATCCTACATCGAAATGGTAGCTTCAATCGGCAAGCATGTCCTTATCTTTTTATCTAGTACTCCTAACGAGCTAATTTGAATCTAATCATAACCTTGATTTTTCTCATCTATACTTATAGAAAAACTTATCATCTACCTATTTACAGCGACAGCTGAAAACAGTAAAGCAAAACCCCACTGTGATTTCTCGGCTGTTATGACGTTTTTCACGGATACTCGCCGATTCACCGTGGAAATAAGTGGTGGCGTTCCGCGAGTGAAGTGAACCAGCAAACATTAGGTCCATTTGAGTCTCTAGAATTCTCGTTCATTCATGGATCAGATTTAACCCCACTATAACTTCACCAGCAGCTCCTGGAAGGCAAATCGAGGAACTCTTACCACCAAGTCGATCAGGAGAGGGAACGATGCTGAATAAGAAAGAGATGATGAAGGCGATGATTATTATGATGAAGCGGAGTAATAACAGCCAGAACCTCGAGCTAGGAGATAAATAAGAAGGAAAGAGAAAGATGTGTCCAGGATTTCCTGTACCCAGTGCAAAAAATGCAATTACTAATTCAGTAGCACAGAAATTTTGTAACATACCCATACAATATTGCCTAAATTAAAATTTCACACCAAGACTCACAACAAAAAAATTTGATCGACAATAAACAATCGAATCGAGAAATGTAGGAAGCAGGAAGATTTTTCTAGTTTGTATTGAATGCAACAATCCGGCAGTGAGTGTGGAGGAGCCGAGGAGAGATTGAAAGAGAGTGAGAGAAGGTGTAGTGGCCGCAGGCCGAGCAGGTTTTTACCAGATTTTTTTCTGCGGCATTTATTATAACTAGGAAGCTGATGTGCTCCTCGAAGCTGGGCTGATAATATGACGGATGTGTGAGTAAATGTATGTGAGTGTGATACCTGTGTGGAGGTACGCGTGTACCTGGAGAATGAGGGAAGCAATAAAGGGAGACAGAAAGAGAGAGACAGCGAGATAGAAAGAGAGCAGGGATGGAGAGCGTGAGAAACGTAAACTTATAAGGCGCAAGCAGAGCAAAAGAGATACCTCCAGGGATGAATAAGGAGGCACTCGTATGTAAGAGAGACCACGTCACTTCCTCCAACTTGAGTCGATCGAGCTCACCTGCTCAGTCCCGGTCATTCGACATCCGGTAACCCCATGGCCCACGGCCACGATGTATGACGGCACTAATGCTTCCGGTCTCTCCTTGGGACAATTTCGACCATACTCAGGAATCCAGAATTCTATGCTATCATATCCAGCCCTTTAGCTTCTTTGTCTTTGTTTTGATTTTGCAAACGTGGATATTGCAGAAGGAGTGCAGATTTTCAGGGTGGCGATTCGGCGGACAATTTCAGATTCCCGGTCATTTTCCGGTTCTTCCCGGTCAAGTTTTTTAATTTTCCCGGTCAACTAGAAGTGACATATTTATATTTATCGCAAAACCCCAACCTTTTTTTTATCCATGACCTTTATTCTAAGCATCCTTCAACACAACAGATGAAACAATGCAAAGTAAATCAATTTTGAGAAGAATACTCAAATTTTTAACAAAAAATCATTTTTGGAGCTCTGCTTCTTTTGGGAGGGTATATACTCTGAAAGAGGCCACCTAACTGCGAAAAACGGGAACACACCGTCCGCGTCACGTTCAATGCGACTATCTATTTCTCCCTCCCTTCCGTTCTGGTGTAGTATATGTATAACGAGTGGAGTATACATCAAACATGTACTTAATTGAAAAACACTATATTACAATCAATTATATATTTTACATAACATTGACTAGAGATTAATTCATGTCTACATATTCTTAAAACTGACAAACTTTAATAATTTAACTTCTTTGAAATTTCAATCTCCAATTGCGATCAACTTCATACTTCCTGCTTCGATATATTTTTACTGGCGTGCATGTATGCATACATAGAGTGAGGGGATAGCTGTTTTCTTCCAATCGGTGAATGGAATAACAATCAAATTTATGTTTTTTTTTGAACGCGAAAGGAGCAAAGCTTCTGTTGGCGGTCCCGCGATCGCTCTACTTTTCTTTACAAAAATTGGAACAGTTAAACTTGCAATCAAAAAAATCAATTTACGATAACAAAAAAAAACGGATTTCCAACCAAACAGTTCATTTTTCAATGAAGAAGATGAATTTTCAAATAAAAAGATAAATTTTTAACTGGAGCACTTCCATTTTCAACCATGGAGGTGAATATTCAAACAAGAAAATTAATTTTCAAATAAAAGGAATAATTTTCTAGGACAAAATAAAATGTTTCAACAAAATAGTCGAATTTTGAACCCAAAACAGAATTGAGTTCCACCAAAAGTGAAAATGTAACACTTTTAACATAAATTAACTTTTACTGGAAAAGATTATTGAACGAAAATTTGAATAATCAAATTTTAAATTGAAAAAGGGATGCTTAACTAAACAAATGAATTTGTAACTAAAACTATGGAATTTGCAATTGGAGTAAGTTAAATTTCCAGTAAAAAAAATAATTACTTATGAAAAAAAACTTTCAAATAATAACTTTCAAACAAATTATTTCACTTTCACACAAAATGATGAAGAATCAAATGAAATTGTAGATGCTACATTGAAGTAGTTGAATTCTAAACCAGAAAGACGAATTTTTAACTGAAATGATGAACATTTCACCAGGATAGTTCAATTCTTGCCAATGAATCCATTTTCATGAAAAAAAAAATTTTCAACATAATGGTTAAAATTGTAACTATAAAAACGAAAATTTTCAAACAAAAAAGGAAAAGTGACATTTTTTTCAACTAAAATGAAAAATATTTTAATTTATAACTTGAATTGTCAACGGTAAGAAGAAAAAAATGTGTAAAGTGTCAACGAATTGAATTTTCAATTCAAACAGACAAATTTTCACTTAATTGTCGAATTTTGAACTAGAAAATATCCATTCTCCACTCAAAATGAAACAGTAAAATTTTCATTTGAAGAAATTGATTTCCAACCAAAGTGATAAATTCTCAGGTATAATGATGAATCTTTACCGGGAATAGATGTATATTAAGCAAAAAGATACATTTTTGACCATAACAATTATTTTTGTACAAAAAAGGCAAATTTTCCACGGAGTACATAATTCGTCAAAGAAAAAGTTTGATTTACAAATTCAAAAATCAATGTTCAACTAAATATAAATTCATTTTTAACAAAGTGGTTACAATTCCAACCAGAGGTGAATCAAAAAATTTTGATTTTCAATAAACAAGTTCAAAATTTAAAACAAGTAGTAGTTATCTACACGAAATCTATACCTAATTATTTTCTAAAAGTCCCTAAGTCCCTGTCCCAAGTCTGATAAAGGAGGAAAAGAAAATAAAACGTGATAAATACATTTTTCTTTAAAAGTTTAGGTAATAATTCTTTCTAAATTTTTGGGTTATCATTAATTCGATTATCAAATTTGCAAAACGTTTTTCTTTTAATGGAAAAAAATAAAATTCTTCCTCTCATATTTAAAAATTTGAAGAGTGAGATTGAAGGAACGTTACATTCTTGAAAACAAATGATAAGATCTCTTTTTGATTTACAAATGAAAGCGGTCATTTCTCGTATTTTTTCGGTAAAATTTTTCATAGTCTATGTTGAGTCAAGTAAATTACCGGTTTTTATTCAAGTTCCCGGTCATTTCCCGGTTTTTTTCCGGTAAAGTCGCCACCCTGATTTTGAAATCATAACTAGTGCTATCAATGAGCAGATCAGAGATTGGAAGGATACTTTGCTGAATGAACTCTGGTGAATGAAATCTGAAATTGAGACATTGAATGCATCAGGTGTTGAGTAAAGTAGCACTTTCGGATCGGTTATGTTGCACTTCCGGTGAGAAGTTGCGCTTTTATCTCATCTATTTTGCAAGGCAGTTGAAACATAGAAAATTCAAGCAGAATTAGGTAATAATATAAAAAGAATTTATCATGTCGGTGAAATATTTCGTCTGAGATTGCTGATCGACATCGTTCTTTTGGTGTTACTGATTTCGACATGAGCGATTATCGCCGCGTAATGGAACGTCGTTCGTATTGCTGCGTGAAAGTCGCCGAGGTGAAAAAGGGAGAATAAGAGGCGGTTACGTACACTTCCGGTATATCTTCAAAAACACGACAGTCCCATTGACTGACCCGACGTTTCGGGGAATTGTTTCCTGTAGACTGTTGACTCTCGAGATGACACTCGTTAAATATTCAGAAACTTGTCAATTCCCTTCACATTTTACTCATATTCTGGCATTCAGAAAGATTCTTAATATTTGATTGCTTGAGTATTAACACAGTTACACATTAACATAGTTTGATGTGATATGTGTGCTTTCAAGTGTAGACGTTTGGAAAAATACTGTATTCTAAACATGTGTAGGAAAACAATGGAAAATTCAATACAGATCTGTGCTTCCTATTAGTCATTGAGAAAACGCTCTTTTGCGTTCTATTGTCTTCATAACATTTGCCTTCTATTATTTAAATATGAGATCTTCATTCAAGGAAAAGTGTGTTAAGACCACATATCACAAATCGAGATAACAGCTTGAAATTGCAGCAGTGACGCATGGGAAATCCTTGGTAAAGACTGATCCTCAGCTTTGCTAATTACAAGCAAGGAGAGAAGAAATCCTCGTCTTGGCTCAAATGAGATTGAACTCTGAACAATGAGGGTTTACGAAAAATTTGTGTACCCAAGATTTTCGGAGTCACGCGAAGCGGAATTACATCATTTTAGGAAATTTGAGCAAGACTTAACCTAATTTATTATGTATCAAGTAGAAAAGAAAAGATCTGATCAGACATGAAATTCTCACAAGTGATCTATCAGGGTGCACTCTAAATCCCTTGGATCGATATTCCGGTCCATTGGACTGGAATTCTGGTACTCTTTCTGGTCCAAGCTCGGACTACTTGCTGGTCCATCAAACCAGAAAGTCGTCCATTGGACCGGAAAGTCAGTCCATTGGACCAAAATCGCAGGTTTGGTCATTGGTTGGACCAGAATTTCGGTCCAAGAAATTTAAAGTATGGCGGTTCGGCGGACGATTTCAAATTCCCGGTCATTTCCCGGTTCTTCACGGTCAAGTTTTTCAATTTTTTCGGTCAACTAGAAATAACATAAAAGTTGAACTTACAATTGGAAGAATCAATTTACGATAAGAAAAAAAAACAGATTTCCAACAAGAGAGTTCATTCTTAAACCAATTTGATGAATTTTACAAATAACATTATGAATATCCAAATAAGAAGAAGAATTAAAAAACTATAAAGATAAATATTTAACTGGAGCACTTCAATTTCTAATCATGAAGGAACTAAAACTCTGTATTTTCAATTGAAATAAGGTGAATTTTTAGTAAAAAAAATTACTCATAACAAAAAAAAAACTGTCAAACAAAAAATTACATTTATACAAAAAATGATGAATCAAATTAAATTGTAAATGTTCAACTGAAGTAGTTGAACTTTAAACCAGAAAAACGAATTTTCAACTGAAATGCCGAACATTTAACTAGAATAGTTCCCTGTTTGACACAAAATTAATTTTCAACCAAAAAAAACGACTTTTCATCAGAATGGTTGAAATTTGAACCATAAAAATGAAAATTTGCAAACAGAAATGGAATAGTAACATTTTTGGCTTGAAAAATAATTTTAAACCGAAAAAAAAATAATTTTCCACAAAAATCGATTTTTCAACAAAATATGTGAAGTTTCAAAGATATAATAAATTGAATGTTTAGTTCAAAAAGACAAATCTTTACCGAAATGTCGAATTTCGAACTAGAAAAAATCAATTTTCCACAAAGAAGGAACAGTTAAGTTTTCAATGAAACAGTTGTTTTTCAACCAAAGTGATGCATTTTTAGGTTTAATAATAATAATAATAATAATAATAATAACAATAATATTAAATTAATTTATAAATCTCAATAAATCTTTATCATGTTACCAACCGAGAAACAAAATGTACAAAAAAAAAAAAATATAAGGTGGATCCAAAAAACAACTCAAAGGGCGAGGTACAGCTCACAGCTGCTTTGCAATCTAATCCTAATATGATTAATAAATAATCTTCAATGAGAATAGATGTATTTTAAGCAAAAAGATGAATTTTTGACCATAAAGATTAATTTTCTACAAAAATAGGGCAAATTTTCCACAAAGTACATAAATTCTCAAAGAAACAATTTCATTTTCAGAATAAAAAATCTAATTTCAACTAAATAATTACATTTCCACCAAAAACAGATGAATTGATTTTTGATGAAGTTTGCATTTCAA
>WSXT02168165.1:0-23500 GCA_011762715.2 Neuroterus valhalla | reverse complement strand
GAAATTGACAGATGGCGACGAAGTACATGTAAGGGAGATATAATACAGGTTTAATATATAATGTAATAATTTCTGGTTAGTGCTCCTGAGTCGAGGTAAGACTTTCGCTTTTGGTATTCAAAATTTTTGGTATGAATATCTCAAACACAACCCTAATACAGGAACTGAAGCGACGTCATGAAGTGACAGGGGTGCAAAATTTACCCTGTCACAACCTGACCTGTCACTTCCATTTTTACTGAGCACGGCAAGCCCGTTCGTACACTCGCTGCCCATTTACGTTTTTCGTATAGCACAAAACAATTGGAACCATTGTATTTTTCTTAGGTCTCCCGGATTGACTCTGTTCTTGTCTACAATGTACGAGAGCCGGAAGGTATTATCTTTCTTCCTCTCTGGCAAAGCTTTATGGTGAAACGTCAAAGCCTGTTCCTAAGTGCGCCAGTGTTCCCTTAAATCTATTCAACCGGTCACTTGTTCCAACCTCTTACAAAGTTATTTTGAATTCTCCTTTTTCTTTTGTATTCCATAATAAAAATCGACCTTGGGTTCCCCCTTTTTATCATAGTGAGATTGTGGGTAATTAAATCGTCCTGATCTACGGTAACTTTCTAATCTTGCGCTTCTCTTGGCATATGGTGCCACCATTGTTAACCCCCTTGGTTGCAAATAAACAATCTTTATCATTTTTCTTCAAGTGATCGTCATTGACTCAGCCTACATTTCTTTTTAATTTAAAGACCAACTCCCTAACTCTTTTATATATTCAACTCGTGTAACCCTAATGTTACCTTTAGGCTTCCGGTAAGTTTTAGATTTTTAATGACGAATTCCAACTCGCTTCCTTTTCTTTGCAAAGCATCATAATATCCTTAGGCCGGGAAAACTCCTTTATAAAATGACGCTCAACCCAGGTAATTGAAAAGAAAAATTTTAAATAAAAATAGAACTATTTCACCTGAAACTTTAACCCCAAAATTGGCAGATATGTTGTCAATTTGTGAGGAACAAGGCGGACAGAAGTCATAGAAATATGCAAGTCCTACGCTCACGAATGTATTTAGACAGCGAAATGCTTGCAGATTTCTGAAAAATTATTTCGATTTCCCTTATGCCCGGTCGGAGATGTCCAAATGAGAAAAATTGAACTTCCGCGAAATCTTGACCAAAAATTTTGACCGTCCATTTCAATACATTTTTGTCTTCCTACAGAATAAAATTTTTTATCGAAGCAGTTATAAAAGTTAAAGTGAAATTTGAATAATTGTTTGTGTAAATTAGTCATAAATTGGGAAAAAGCCTTTTGCACATAAAATAGAAACTTGTTATTATGAAGAAGAATCAGGCAATGCAAACTTTGTTGTGCTGACAGCCGATAAACAAACCGAGTAATCTCCTCCGTCCCCGAGCTAGGAAATAAACAAATAGGCAATATTTATTATTGCGGAAAATATGGATAAAAGCAGCCTTCTAGTCAAGATTTCATTTATGGGATGCCTGAGACATCCCTTAGACCATGTGAGATACGTTTTGGTAACTCATCTGTTACCCTCATCAGTTAAAATATTAGTCGTTATTGTAATATCAAAAAGCATACCTTTACTTAATGCCGTGCTATGGAGAGGTTGCGTTCGTTGTTAATATTGTTCGTATTTGTTATGTAGTGAAAATTTTGCTTCCCTATTGTTGTGTTGATAGTAATATGAAATTGTGAATAATATAACTTCAAAATTAGCTCCGCCTGTGGAACGGAAGCAGGATTTTATGGACATAAATGCTAAAACTTGTTAGTGTGACCCATGTCATTCCTGTGACGTTTCACAGGCGGGGGAAGACAGCAGGTATAATTATTATGTAAAACGGTGTCACTTAGCAGAGATGGGTAGTAGATTTTGATACAATCCATACGGTCTCGTTCGTTCGTACACTGACTGGTGGTATGACCAGTTGTCGCAATACTGCGTTCATTCTCTTCAGCGAGGGAACGTGAAAGTTATTGAGTGAGGGCATGCAGCGATTGTCAAATTCAGTTGATTGAAGAATTAGATGATTAGAGAAATTATAAGGTATAAGACAATATGGTACATTTCCATGAAAATTCTTTTTTAATATGAGGATCTTCTAGAAAGTATTGTGACATAGTCGTAATCGAAAGTGTGATATTGATCTATTGCATGTTTAGCAGAAGCTGTTATGTTGATAGTTTTGTTTCTTGGTTCGCAAGATTTGTTGTACTCTTTGATTTTCGTTCTGTTCGGTGATAATGTTGTTATCCTTACTATTGTTGAAGATTGCATGCAGACGACGCTCTATCTGCTTTCCAGTGGAATCGCTTGAAAATCCATTAGATTCAAGAGTCTGTGTTATGACTTTGAAATTGAAATTATGGGAAATAGGATGTGAAAAATGGAAAGTGTGGAGAGTGTTTTTTAAATTTCTACCACAAAAATGGACAGATTCTTACCAACTGTTACCGTCTACTCACTTAGTCTACTTGCTACACAAACTATAAATCCATAACGTTTCCACTGTATAAAAATGGGCATGCTGAGAGCCTAGTTGACAGAACAATAAAACTTTCTCATCCTATTTTCCCTCAATTCCAATTTAAAAATCATAACAGAAACTCTTTAATCTAATAGGTTTCCAAGAAATTACACTGAAAAAAAGATAGAGCGTCGTCTGCATGCAATCTTCAACAATAATAACAATAACAAAATTCATACCGAACAAAACGAAGAACCAAACCTAGATCAATGTGTAACACTTTATTACTGTCAATTACTATCGAAATTTTACACCAGATTCTTTAAACAGTACAATTTGAAAATTTTGTCCAAACCAATGGAAGACTCTCCCAATTATTTTTCAAGCCAGAAAGACTGAATCCCTATCGAAAAATGTACTAAGACTGTGTATTGAATCGCTTTTTTTACTGTGACAACCACTACATCGGGCAATCTAAGAGATACTTATTGGTAAGAACCAAAGAGCATGAAAAATCTTGCGAGCCAACAAACAAAACTGTCAACTATACCACTTTGGCTCAACATCCAATAGAACAAAATCACACTTTCGAATACAACATTGTCACAGCACTCTCTAGAGAATCCTCATATTATAAAAGAATTTTTATGGAAATGTACCATATTATCAAGAAGAATAACACCATCAATTTGAAATCAGATTTGAATTGTATGAGTGACCTTTACAATAGCCTTATACTTTCTACTAATCATATTTAAATATATAGAATCACGTACAAGTTTGTAAATCACTTGAATGAGTACTCATCACCAATTCACTGAATTTGACAATCTAAGCATGAACTCGCTAACTCACTTACTCCGGCGTTCCCCCGTTGCAGATTGTGAACGGAGGAATGCGACAACTGCTCACACCACTGGTCAGCGTATGAACAAATGAGACCGTATGGTGAGATCGAAAATGTAAAACAGAAAGCCCATCAATTACTAGAATTGAGTACTACAAGAACGCCTTGGGAAAAATGCTCGAGATTGCGTAGAGGACATAAATTTATGAAAAGGTAGCCCCACCGAGATTCGGATGTCACATCCACCACAATAGACTTAGAGACCAGCGTGACTACTTTCGCGAATCCATCAGGTAGTGGCCCACTGATAACGACAATTCCTACGGAAAGTACTCTGAGGGCAATTCTGACCCCAATAATTAGAGCGTCAGCATTTGCTCCTCGGCTAGAAGGTCTGAACATATCCTTCAACTACGCGAACCTTTACGAGATATCAACTCCCTTCGCCATGCAACACAGGGGAGCTCCAAAACATGTGGCCCCAGAAATCAGATTTCCTACCGCTCCAAATAAGGTCCCGATCAGCACAAAACAAATTACGGGATATACGTTGGATGAACCAGCGACCAAAGGAAACAGGTTGCCGTTTGCGACAGCCTACGATTGCGACGAAGAAAACGGAATAAAAATCCCCTTAGAAAAATTACCGAAAAAATCCACACTGGAGCGTAGGTCAAATACAGATTGCGAAATTGGGTCAAATACAGATACAGACTTAGAAAACGGTGCACGAACATTTTTCGGGAAACAGAATTTCGAGAGATAATTACTTCACGCACACCATGACTGAAGAACATCTCCACCTTGTCTAAAACGTAACATAGGGGATCACGGAAGCTTACTTTCGGAAATCGAAACTGATCTCAGGGACAGGAGGCAAACTATGAAGGATGAATCTGAATACTAACGGAGAACCAGTTTAGGCTTCAATATGGATACAGGCAAGGACAGTACAACCGGAAGTTAAATAGCACATACTTATCCATATTTCACAAGACGTAGACATGGTAATAGAGACTCAGGAAAAATTATTCTGGGCTGGAGCATATCGTTTGAAGGTGGTAACAAACTCGTTCCCGATAGTTTTCTAATCAAAATAGAAGATCGCATACTTGTTGCGATTTCAGTAATACTGGAAGAAATAGCGCAAGAATGGTCAAAAAACCACCAGCGACAATGCTGCAATTGGTTGAAATAAAAAAAGTATTCCGCTTCCATTTCGGCGATGACGACTTTTGACAATAGAGGAAAAACCTGACGTGATCTAGAAGCAGTTATAATCAGAATACCACAGGGTCTATCGTCGGTCCTACTTCTGCTCATACCGGGAATCGTCACAACAACTAGGTTCTCAAGTTTCTGAGACCGTCCAGAATAGTTCGAGGGCCGTCTCTAAACCTGAAAAGAGTATAATTCCTATCCGGTCTGACTCTACGGAAGTCCAGGGTCTCTTCAATATCTTGTGTATACTGTATACCGACTTGGTGAGCTATCGAAGAGATAGAAGGTCACCATAGATCAAGGGTCAAGCAAGATTTTAGTTAAGGTCCAATCACATATAGTATGCTAGACGTGCATGGAGTCATCCCTCCGACACCTGCGGATTTATTATGCGAAGTAATGCAGGACAGTGCCAGCCCAATGGCCGAAGACCGAGAGAAAAAAAACAGCAATTCAGGAGGGCATATCTCAAGTGAGCCTTATGAGTGGAAAGCACTGACGATACTCTCGTCGAAAACGGATCATCCTGGACGTGGATAAGTATCTCGGTGTGTGAAAGGATTGTGAAAGCGACCGATAGGAAAGTAGGCGACACAATGAGGTTCCGAATGATCAGGCGAACGGTTCGAGCGATATCATCTTAGGCAAGGCGAATTTCCTTATGTCGATAGTCGTGGTGACCAAGACATGCGAAATAAGAGTAGCCACAGACCTCGAAACCGAAATGGTATTGGGATTGGAAAACCAGGGTGGATTCGACATAGTGTTTGTCTCATGCTCAAGAACACTATTAGTTCCGGACGCTGACAAAAGGCACAACCCCTTAAACAATGATTAGTCGAAGAGGAGGGATGTAGCGACATAACGGTCTTGCTCGAGGAGCAAGAGGTAGCTTTGAGGAGACTTTCGGGGGAAAAGCTGCCTCCAAAGTCCGAGGCCCCGTAAAAAGTCAGCACTAAGCATAATGTCCCGCAAGTCGGGCAGTGACTCCCGGCTCTCCTTAGA
Organism: Neuroterus valhalla; assembly: GCA_011762715.2. Taxonomy (NCBI): domain Eukaryota; kingdom Metazoa; phylum Arthropoda; class Insecta; order Hymenoptera; family Cynipidae; genus Neuroterus; species Neuroterus valhalla. Next base: position 17,940 of record WSXT02168165.1, on the reverse strand, counting down.
CTTCCAGAAGCCTAATGCAGCGTCGAAAAATGATACCTACCCTCTCCCGTACATTTCGGACATCCTGCAACAGATCGAAGTGGCTTCTAATCAGATCCCGCGAGACGAATTAAGCAATAAGAATACCTGCTTTCACGGTATCTAGCAGAGGACTCTTCGAATACAAAAACTGCCCTCCGAATCGAAGGAAGCCTTCGAGAACTTTCAAATGCTGATGGACCGTGCCATTACGCTAGAGATGAGTCCGAACGTTTCCAGCTACCTGGACGACATAATCATCGTCATCGAGACTTTCTCGGAGCATTCAAGTTGATCGGCTAGGGCTCTCAACAGAGTTTCGGCTATAACACCGCAACCGATTCCAAAAACCGTCAAGCAGTTGCGTAGGTTCCTGGGAATGAGAATAGTGGAACGCGAGGAACTGTGACCGAACGCGAATGTCTTGCAGTTGTCTGGGGAGTCGGAAAGTTCCGAGAGTACTTTGAGGGTTCCCATTTCAAAGTCATAACTGACCAAAGCAGGCTGCGTTTGCTACACAACTCAAGGGGTTGGAAATCGAAGTTTTCCACTGGAAAGACGCTCTACACAACATCCGTAATAGGCTGTCGCAAATGACCGAGAAAGACGAGGAAACCCAGGTAGCCAATTTATTCAGAGACTTAGGACGCGTGGTTTATCAAAAGAGTAGACGCTAAGCAGGGAACATCGAGGTTCTCTTCTGATTTGAAATTTGAGGACGATTGGATCTACAAGCATCACCTCGACCACTTAAAAGATTACTTAGTTTCGGACATAGACTCTTGTAAATTCGAAGTCACAAAGGAACATAGGGTAAAGGTCATGGATAGTAGGGTCGCTCCTATGCATTATTGGAGGGGAATGCATCATGACGGAGTAGAATGCGTCCGACACTGCGACCCTTGAACGGTGTAAAGTCGAACAGGCCCGCCCAGGCGGTACTAATGGGTCAGCAAATCCGGTTATAGATACCTTCTGGTGTTTAAGGACCTTTTCACAAAGTGGGTAAAGTGCATTATGATCCGTATCGCGAACAGGCCCATCATTCAACAGGCTTTTCTCAACCTGATAATGTCACGTTGGGGAGCTGTGGTGGTGAACCATACTGACAATGGCACAGAGTTCGCTAATGAACTAACAGAGCAAATGTACAAAGGCCTCGGAATAGTGCAGCCTTAAACCCGGTCTACCACTCGCAGGCAAACCCTACTAAACAGATCAATTGAGTCCTCAAGACGATGACCGTCTCATTCTACAAGGACAACCACAACCACCGGTTGTTGCGTTGACAGTAACAGGTAGCAAGCAGCGTTGCGAATGGAACCCAGTGGAGTAGCTGGTGAGAGCGAAAAGATGGGAAAGTTTAAGAGCCCTTATTCGTCGCCATCCTGACCGTGTCTTCGTTTCAAAGGCTATATATTAGGATAGGAGAAAATATTCTAGGACGTTCCAAGTGGGGGATCTTGTTTTAAAATTGAATCGGAGATTTTCGAAGAAGGCCGATGATGTGGACGGCAATATGAGTCGGAATGGACGAGCCCCTTCCGGATTGAGACAGAATCATTTATCAAGTCAGGCGGCTAACCGAACGGCGAATTCATGCCCTTAGTAATCCCGGAATTTCCCTTTTGATAATAGTCTGCTACCAGAAGAGAGGCCAGCACCTCCAGCCGTGCCCAAGCACCCTCAACCAACAGGGCCAGTGCCACCAGCCAGGCCAGTCATGCTAGGGCTTCCTTCAGCCACACCAGCGCTTCTTCCAGCAGGGAAAGCGCTGTCGCTGAGGCCTCACCCACAAGTCGTGCTCGCGGGTACACCGCTTTCGGCTGTGGTGTCTCTAGTAACGCCTCCGCACCGACCATCTTCCGGGGTCTGGTGACGGCCAGCGGCAAACTCTTCGTCGACCCCTACTACGCCGAATGGAAATACAAGGACCGCAAGAGTTGGCTACTAGCGGGTTCACCGAGACCCGCCTCGGTAACGGTTGCTGTTAACGCAGTTTGCTGGAAATGTCACCTTCGGAGCCACTGCCGTAATAAGTCCAAGAAGTTCTTGTGTAACAGGTGTGGCCAAGCTGGCTTCACCGTGATAACCTGCCCAAAATGTGAAGAAATGGAGAGTTCCGACAAGGTCTTGAGGAGCGAAAGACCTCAGAATCCCGGTCAGCACATTATATTGAAAGAATACCTGATTAGAGCACACGACAAGGCGTCTTACGATCTATGCCCTCTGACCGCCGACGACGTTGCCCTGTCCCTTTTGGAGTGCCCTGGTCTGGGACACCTCTCATACTGGACCAACCAACAGAATTTATAATTTTTTTTCTCCTATTCAATATTTGTAATAAGCTCTGCCTATTTTCGTTGTTCTGTCCTTATGTAATTCTCGATGTATCTATTATTCTTTTTTTTCCCCTCTGGTCCTTTCGGCAAACAGCTCACCTCAATCAATAAAGTTTGCTTTTTTACCTTAAACAGCATACAGTTTCTCTTACCCTCTCCACTTTTTTTTTCTTCCCTCTTCCAGCTTTAGTTGCTCAAGTTCTCTTATCATTATTTCTGTGATTGGCCAGTCTCTTTGCCGAAGTGTGAGTGCATCCTGGAGTGTCGAGTTATTCACGTTTGGAACAGGCCTTATGTTTTGCGGTAATCACTGGCTCATGAAATGACTTGACAAAGAATTAACGACCAGTAATTTGCTTCTTAGGACGGAGTCGCTGTGACAGGGAAAATTTTTCCCGTTACTCCTGATAATGACTGCGGTAAAAAGGCATGACAGGAGTCGAATCTGACTTGTAACCAGAAACACTCACGGCACTCACGAACTTTTTATTCATCTTTTCATTGCTTCTTTTTTCTTCATACCCCTCATATGTCAAGGAGTTAAATCTTCGGACGATATCATTCCTTACTCTTTTGCTCGCATAATTTCCTCCAGAACATGCCTGCAAGTAGCAGGCTTCAGGTTTGTTACCATCCCGAAGAAAAAATTCTAAGGCATCTTTCAGTACTCGTTGGTCTCAATGGATGCATACTTCACCATTCGATACTTCATGGCAAAAAACTTCACCTATTCATAGATGACAGTTTAAGTTTTTTCTCCTTTACCGAAAACCTATCTTAACTGACACAATGGAATGACTGTTCGAATTATTTGTTCATAACAATTATATAAACTAGTGGATACAAACAAATTCTTTTCAAACTTCCGTGTCCACAAATTATCCCCGCATTCGGGATAAAAGTAGTTATGATCATTTGGTATAGTTTTTGGTGCAAGTACTTGTATCATGGAAACTTGTGTTTAATCTGAAAAGCAGTATTACTTCTTGAACAATTATAAACTAGGTTTATAAAATCATGAAATAAAACGTGATAGAAAGATTTTTATAACAATTGAAAATTTAAATTGTCCAGGCGACTTTTGATAAGAGTTCCTTCATTTGATTTTTCCGGGATTTCTACTCTCAATATTCAAATTCAATTATCCTGATTTCGAGATTATTACGGCAAAAAACATTTAACAATGAAAACTACTCGCCTCATTCAGTAGTAATCAAGAGTAAATGTGCAGATCAACCTCTGGTAATGAGTTCGAAACGTTTCGTCTCATCTAGAGTAGGTTCTATTCCATTGGAAATATAATGGTTCTGATGTTTCCTCTGCAACCAAAACAAGAACTATACGTCTTTTCTAGAAATGAGTCTATAGAAATTTTTGGAGATCTCCAAACATTTTCTATGGATCAAACAATGATCGTTATGCAAAAATAGCTGATTGCTGGAAACATATTTTCTTTCATGTTCTCTGAGAAGTATGTATGAGCGTAATACATCATGATTGTTCTTTCAGATGTAATTCAGCATACGGACGTCAACGACAACGGCAAAAAGACAGAAATCTTCTTGCAACCTGTTTTTAAGGTTCAGGGGGTCTAGGGACGTAGAGATTTGATGAAGTGGGCAAATTCAATTTTTGCATAAAATCGAATCGTCTTCATTTAAATGAGAATGTAAGAAAAGAACTTACAACTCATGCTCAATGATTATCTTCCGGTATTATTGAAGATCTTGCTTCCGCCGCCACCACCATCGCAGTTTCAGGAATTCCGAGAAAGCCTCCTAGAGCCTCTTACACATTCTTCATAGCAACTTATAAGGGTCCCTGAAGTCTCGTAAGCGAGCCATCAGAGTCGCCCTGAGGATCTCTTACGAGGTACTCTAGAGCACGAAACCCACCAGAGTCTCTCATGGGGGCCACCATGGAGCCTCCAACGAGGGCATTAGAGCAGCCTGTAAAGGCTCCTTTTAACCCAGTGAGAGTTTTCCGCAGGGACTTCTCGTAATTTTTTGTGAAGTCCCCTAGAGCCCCTTACTCCCACAAAGCCCTATATATCCTACAAGAGATATCTGAGGCTTCCACCATGGATAAAAACCGGAAGAGTCCTGGTCATTCTAGGAAGGGCCTCTGATCCTTTTCATGATGCTCTTCAGAGCTCCCTACTAGGGCAAACCAAGTCTTCTACAGGGGCCTTCGAAAGCTCTACAAAGGCCACAAGAGCCTCTGGCAAGGGGTTTCAGATCCCCTGCAGATGCTTTCAGAGACTCCTATGAGGTCCTTCATATTTCTCTGATCTGGACTTGTCATTGAGTCCTAAAGAATCGTGTAATCGAGGGCCTCTGAAGCTTTCTACGAAGGTCACTAAAGCCTTCCAAGAGAGCTATAGAGCTTCCAAAAAAGGCCTTAAAGTATAGTGCGAGGGACTGAAGACCCTTACACAAGGGCCACTTGAGCCTTCTGCAAGAGCTTCTGTACGTTCTCATGGAGGCCTTGAAAGCATCTTGAAGCTCCTTTCGAATCCTACACAATGCTATTGTTCTTTAATGGACGAAAATAAAATGCAAAACCCTCTCACTTTAAGACACATGTTTTATTGTACCATTTTTTTAAAACAGATGCAAATTTCGAAATCTTCAAATTAGAATAGTATTTTTGAGACTTTTTCATACTTTGACCAGAGATCAGACATACCCCGAAATCGGCTGCTGCCATGTCAACCTCACCTGAATTTTACCCTTGCTGACATATTCTCCACTCATTTGTGTTACACAAAAAAATTTATAAAGGTGAAGATAAAAAAAAGAGCACGAAGAAATGATTCTGGATTTCCGTATATACATAGGCAATCTTCCTTTACGATAACTAAATTTGTTACCATAAGAACAACGCATCGTAGTCTCAACTGAATTTCTCAAATAAGGATTTCGACATGCCATTTTGTGTAGACGAAAATTGCTTTAAAAGAATTTGAGTAAGATAAAAATCAAAGGAATATTGAATTAAACACCCAACATGCATTATTGAGCTTGAACGATTTGGATCTGAGCATAATTAATAGGTTGGAAGAAACGATGGAACAAAGGGTCCGATTCTGTTACTTCTATTTTATTCTCAGGACTGTTGCGGCGTAAGTCGATTTTTACCAATCTGCCTCTATACACATATGGTAACAGCTCATCGTCGCCAAGAATCCCAATGATGAAGTTACCCTCTTTCACAGCTTCATGAATCGATCCGTTTAACGGATAAGTACGACCGAACTCAGTACGGAAACCATAAATATGGAGACGATATCGGAAGGGACGAAAATCGATGTGAGGAAGAGCGTATCTTCCGAGATTCGGATGGACAGTTGATTCTGTAAAAGAAATCATAATTAAATCATTAATGAGGTTCAAGAACATGTCATATCAACGCATCTTTCGAAAGCAAAAATTTAACGTGCGAATAATAAGCTATAATTAGTCGATCTTCGACATGATTTACCCAGCTCTCGTGGTACAAAATACTGTTTTGTACGTGTGTGAGGAGTAATTTTCAGCTCTTGAAAATTTTATTTCTCGCTTTGCTCGTGCAAAAAATGTCTTATCCGCTAAATAATCTCCTCTTACACATGAATCGAAGCACATTATTATGCGACTAATTACAAGGGTATCCTTCTAAACCTTTCTCAATTGTATGAGGACTTCGAATTTCCCCCGAATGAGGAATGCTGCGATTTGACTTATCGTAATATTACTTGCCGCGGAAACTACTCACCGCAGTGTGACTTTACTGTTTGTGGATTTAAGAGCAGTATTTGAATCAGGGAACAGAAGGGTACTATAGAAATCCATCAAAGAGGGAGGTATTGATGAAGGGTCAGAAGCAGGGATAAAAGAGATATTTGTGGGGATAAACTATTCACTAGAATACGTAGAAAATGCACTTTCAGTAGCGGATGAGGGAGAAGCGGTGAGTTTGATAACGAGAGCGTTCGAAAAGTCCGAACGGAACGTAGAATAGAGTATGAGAGGAGGATCAACAAAGATAGGATACAGTTGGTAAGAAAAGTTTGCTGCCTATGTTTATAGTTTAGAGCACGAGCAGGAACTAATTTGCAAGTGAGGAAGACATAAGCATGTGGGAGTTAAGTAATGAGGCAAGGTTGGGATACGGGAAATATGAGGTTGGAGGAGAACTGGAGGTTAAGATTGTGGATGTTCTAGATTAGACGATTCGATGTGTCCCCTGAGTGTTTAGGTTTTCCTCGTACCTGTCTACTATTCCTTTGCACATCCTATTACTACCCTAGTATTTGGGTGGACCTTCAGCTTAAGGTGCGTTCCGAACTACTAAGAACAATAGCTTGACGTACAAAGAGTAACCTTTTTCTCTAGAGGTACAGGAATCACAACTATCCAGAGAAAACACACCCTTGCTAGGTGAATGTGCACCGCGTGGGCCACCGAGGCTCTCTGAGAGTGCGTGGAAGGAATCGAAGTCAAAGACAGATGAAAAAGGTCTAAAGTTCATGCGTTAGCCCCCACGACCATCTCACTGCTCGATTGTGGATGTCCAATAGGCTGGTATAGTCGGTGTGAAGTTATAGAGTGGGGATCGGGTATGCTGAGGAAAGAAGAATGAACACTGAGATTGATGTTCAAGCAACTGGGAAAATACTTGAACTAAGATTATTTGTTGTAGGAGAAAGAAGCATAGAATAAAGTATGAACGAAAGATTAACAAAGATAGAGTACAATTGGTAAGAGAGGTTTTCTGCCTAGGTTTACAGTTAAGAGCAGGAGGAGAAACTAATCTGCAAGTGAGGAAGACATAAGCATGCGCGAGTTAAGTGATAAGGAGGGAGGGATAGTTGATTGAATCAATAACTGAGCTAAGTGAGTTCATTAAGGTGGTCAGTTCGTCGTGGGGGCTAAGCCATGCGCTTTGGACGCACGCACCGGCTGGTTGTGGGTTCGGTTCCCGCCTCGCACTCTAAAAGAGCTTCGGCGTCCCACGCGGTGAACACATGCATAGCAAGGGAGTGTTCATCTCCGGAGAGTCGTGGTGCCGGTACCTCTTGAGATAAAGGTTACTCTAAGTACTTGAGGCTGGTGTTCTTGGTAGTTCGGAACCCACCTTGAGCTGTAGGTCTCCCTTACTTAATACTAAGGTAGTAGTAGGGTGTGTAAAGGAATGGTAGAGAGGTTCGAGGAAAATGTGAATCCTAAGGGGACACATTGAATCAATCAATTAGAAGCGAGTTAATTAAGTAATTCGTGAGGTTACTCAAATTTTAGATAACGAATTATAAGAAATGAATGGAGGAATGGTAACATGGAAAATTCCAAATAGAAGATGAACAGATACGGAGAAAGGGTTGGGTGTGGCATTCAAGCAAAGGACATGAGGGGTTATGATTGAGTAGGGTTGGTGATAGTAAGATGGAGTGCTAAAAAGTACACGTAGTCACCAGATAAGCGGGAAGAGGAATTGGTGAACTTTTGGGATAAGAAAATCGGGAAAGATTGAAGGGGGTGAAAAAGTTGGAGCAAGTGAGTAAGGGAGCAAGTGAGTGAGCAAGTGAGTAGTAAGGGGACTTGAGAGGGTAGAATGTATTTGGGAACCAGAAGAAAAACTGTGACTTTTATATATTGAAGAAACGATATGAATCACTATGTCTAGAAAAACTTTACAATATCAAAAATGCACTGAAGATTGAAGATATCATATTTACCAAAAGAATTGAATAAAATCGTCAGGATGAAAAATAGAGTACTTATAATCATCTTCATTCTTCTGGATAAAGGTCTCTCACTTATAATGGGCAATTTCTATAGCAGTAGACGCTACGAATATTGTACAAAGTTTTTTTATTTATTCATATATACTGTTTGCAATTATAATTTTATTTCTCCCAGCATAAAGATGTTGAAATATTACGCAATATGAGGTTGAAAAACTGAATAACATCCGTATCTGTAGACAACCTTGTCATGATTTTATTTGCTAACATCTGTAACACGAATCTTAAGTGTTGAAGGTAATCCGGATAAGACATTTGTACTTTATAATGTTACTTTTTTTTAGGATAAGAATGTGAAAATAAAACATATTTGTGGAAGTATAATTACCAGGCACTGAAGTGACTTTTTAAGCGGAAAAAATTATAGCTGTCATAGCATAGCTGTCACGACGCGTGTACGTCACACAAGCTCACACGTACATACAATTTGTCACCTCTATTGTGCACAAAATAAGTTTCAGGTCCAAAAATTTCGAAGAAATTTGCAGCTTATTTTATGTGCACTTCCACTCCACCCCCTCCCCCTTAAAGTAAGCCACAACTATCGCAGGACACCCTGTAGTATGACACGATAGAAAAGTGTATGCCACATTCCTGACTCTCGAACAGTGAGATATGAATAGCTGCCCAAAAGAAGAGTAAAATTAAAACAAACATCGATTTCAATTTTGTATAGGCAAAATTATGCAGCTATGATGGGACCAGATCAGTTTTACATAACTTTCTCATTCCGACGAAAACAAGGTCACAACCTGGTAATTAATTATCAGGTTTGAAGAAACCTTCGCGTGATCCCCTGAGTTTATTTGACGTTTATAAAAGACAGGACAATGCAATCGTCGAGAAGGCTTGTAACGAAAATAATGTTCTGAATGAATTAGAATTCAGACAAGAGCAACCGAATATTGCAAATGCTGCACGGTAGAAAATGGATATACACACATTACACTAAGATGTTCGAGGCTAACATATTTTTCGTTCAACTACAGGACAGCAATCTCATTGTTCAAAGATACAATCTACAGGTAATGAATATTCGGAATGAGTATTCGAAATTCTATCCATTTTCGTTTATGTGAACGTAAATTTTTTCATTTTCGATGTTTTGCCAGTTTCAAAAATAGATGTATTCGAGCCAATGTTACCTCAAATTTGTGGACCCAATTACACCCATTAAGAAATTGTCATTGGAGATCTTCGTTTGATTCCCTTGTTTAGAGAAAAGTCGTGTCATCCGATTTCAATTAGGCATAGCTGATTTTTTCCCCTTTAGAATCCTTCTAAAATTGTTATCTGTTTATTTTTCATGCAATCTCATTCTCGGTGGTATTCAATAAAGTATGGGGCATAGTCGGTCCGGTTGTCTCGCGCTACTTTCCACATCCTTCTACTATAAAATTTCCACCAATCATTGAAATGCTTCCCCCGGAATACCCTCGCGGCATCGAGCATCTCGAGGCATCCGGCGATTGGTTCGTCCCGTGCTGATTGGCGACCAATCGATGGATGCTCCTCCATGTCTCAGTTTGCTGATGCGCGTGATCCAGTGGACGGGGCATAAATACAGGTACCTCGGTGCCATGAGAGTCTCCGATCTTGCAAGGAGCAAGGGCGCACCTCTGTATATTTTTGGAAATCATCGCTTTCCAATTCCGCCTGTGCAGGGTCAGCCAGGCCTCGCCGAGAAGACCCGTAGCCGACTTTCAACTATCATAGTGATACGAAGGTCCCCTATCGAACATGTAACGAAGGTTCCCTATCAAAAATGTAACGAAGGTTCCCTATCAAACGTGTAACGAAGGTTCCCTATCAAATATGTAACGGAGGTCGCCTATCTAACATGTAAAGAAAGTTGCCTATCGAACATGTTACGACGGTCCCTCATCAAACATGTAACGAAGGTCCCCCATCAAACAGGTAACGAAGATCCTTATCAAAACATGTAACAGAGGGAGACAGTCGACGAGTTCCACCGATCTCTAAAACACAACATACTGGTAGGTAAGAGCGAAGCAAGGCACCAAACATTTTTGGTTGGTGCGTTACTTCTCTTTCCTGCCAAGTGCCTTGCTTTGGGTTGGGTTGGGGTATGTACGGAAACTAAATGGAAGTGTACCCATCTCAAGATAAAAGACGCCGACCCAATCCTCGGCAACGACGTAGGAGTAAGTAGATTATACTCTTAGAATATTCCGCATCACAGGAGGACCCTCGCGCGGAACTCAACCCTGAGGACGGTGTCCCCGAACATCGAGGTAACGCCTGCTTACCGGAGGATGTCCACGTGGAACCAAATCCCGTGGCTGACGCCCCTGCGTTCTCGCTTTCTGCCGGGTCATCGGAGGACACCCATGCGAATATCCATACCGTGGCTGGGATCCAAGTGATTTTGTCGTCCTTAGGAACAGCCTGCAATGCTAGCATCCACGTCGGAGATACCAGTAAGGAGGAGGTACTCGATTTAAATGCCTCACCCATCCGATCTTTCCCCGCGTCTAGCCCGGCAAGTGTTAAAGTGCGTGACAACAGTGTTGAAGTGTGTGATAACAGTGGAAGAGTGATAGATTAGGAGCTGACAGTTCGCCGTTTGTGGGACAGATGCTTTGCCCACGCGGCCGCCGACTTGCGCCCAAAGGGGGCCCAACCAGCTGTCAGTAGAGCAGCGATTTCGTCTGAACCCTGAAGGTCCAAAACCCCGGTTGACACGGCCATGAACATCATCTGTGATACGTCTCGTCCGTCTTTCACAGAAAGGGGCATGTCCCAATCCTCGCCTAAACGTTGAAGATCATAAGAGATCAGGTAGATACCCCCCCCCCTCCCCAGATGGAAGAGCGTCTCTTATCCCACACCTCCACAACTGGTCCTTATCATGACCAAGATTGGCGCTTTTCAGGGCCACTAATTGTATTTATTTTATGAAGGAACTCAATCATAGAAGAGGGATTGGTCACCGAATAGTGATCGATCTCAACCCTTGCATCCTCCTCCCATTTCGAGAGGGGGAGGGCATTCAACTCACCTATTACAGAAGAGTGATGAGCCGTTAAAGAGTGATTGGCAATAGCTCGTCCATCCTTTTCACACTGTGATTGAGCACGGAACAGTGATTGATTACGGGAGCGTGAAAGGTTACAACTGGAACCCTTTTTCACATTCTGTTACATATACACTTCCAAACTTTGAACATGAAGTATCTACTCAAAAGTTGAATGTTTGATCCGGAAATATGTTTTTCAGAAAGTTTCCGTTTCTTTTAAATATAACAATATTCAAATGAAATATCAGAAATCAAACAAACTTTCTAATCAGTCAGTTGGGGAATGGGGGAGGGGGGTAATGCCTAATAATCATTAATCATAATAATCATTAATGAGCATCTAGCCAGTAATGATTAGGCTAGAAATAATCCTTATCCAACATCTTCTCTTGGAGATAAATAGTCAAATGAGTTATATTGCTATTCAACCTTGAATTCGGGATGACGTTTTTTGAAATAATCTGAACAATCCTGTGAACCTAGAAAGAATGGAAAGAAATAATCGAATTGACTCAGATTTATAATCATTTTCCAATGCATAAGATGATAAAATGGAGAAACAAATGTTTTGAATAATATGAATTCTCAACTGTCATCTAAATTGCCTCCAAAGTTGAAAATCAGTTGTTAAATATTTGATCATATTGATAGAAAGCCCCTACGTCAAGAAATAACACCGGAGAATATTCTTAGATTAATTTGTTCATTCTCTAGACAAAAAATTTATTCGTTTCAGGACATGGTTTTCAAAATTACCGTACTGACAAAAATCCTCAGAACTCAAAAGTGTAGAAAAATGATAGGACAAAGATGATTCTTTCAAAAATATTTATTATACCTCATATACAACTTGAAAACTTCTCTTCTTCACAACAATTATTTGGAATGAAATAAATATCCCTATAAAGCAAATAAATATTAATAAATAATTACAATGTCGTCTAGTCATGCAGCGTTTGGCTGAATACGAATTTGTGGGATTTTTTCACACTTGAGTATATTTTCGAAACCATATTTTTCACCTTCAAAGGATCCAATACCAATGGTCAACAAATCGGGCTTTTCATAAAAGAAACTATCCGGAATTTTTGAACGTTCTATATAAATTTCAAGAATTTTTCTCGAATTTCGCTTTTTAACAACACTATCGGCAACATGCAGCAATTCAGTTGTCACTGAGGGACACTCTCGAACATCGATTGCCCGCAAATTAGGCGCTTTTTGCAAAAAAAGTGATAAAGTTGCCTCCTCTATTTTTCTACAGTTCCAACAACACAAAATTTCCAGGTTATGTATTTTTTCCAATGACGGAGAGATTATATTTGGAATGTCACGTATGTCCAAGAAAAGTAGTTTTTCCAGCTTAGAAATATTGAAAATTCCCTTATCTGTTACATTGTTCTTGCCTGAAACATAAAAACAAATGAATCTTTGTTAAAATAAGGCATTCATTAGTTACAAAAAAGAGTGGCCTCAATGCTATACATTTCCCTGCAAGGGGTCCTAGGTTTGATCGGTTCCGCAAAAAGATAATTACGCAAGGTAAACTGTTTGCAAGAGTGTTGAATGAATCTCCATTTGTAGATATAAATTTTCAACGAATTTCAAACCCTAGAAGACGGATTTTCTACAGAATAATTGGGTTTTATTCCAAACGGATCATTTCCAACTTTATAGTTCAATTTCCTACGGGAAAAGTTTTATTTCTAATCGAAAAGAGATTTTTTACTCAAGAAGTAAACGAAATTCCAGCTAAACTATTGAATCTCGAATCCAAAAAGATGTGTTTCAAACCCAAAAATATAGAGTATCAATCTAAGAGTTGAATCCCTGACCATAGAGATGAACCTTCCACGAGAAAATTAGTTTTTTTTAAATGAGTTCAACTTTTGAGAAGGTGACTATGGTTGCTCGTGGTGTCTCAACTGCTGTCGTAGATTGGGCCTCCCACACGCTCTGCCGCAGGATCCTAACGACGACTTCTCACCATAGAGTTAATGCAGATAGAGGCGACAAGCCATAGACCGCTCTGTAAGCTGAAAATTCCGCTCACCTTCGCTGAGAGAGTAAGAGAAAGAGTACCCCGGGTTTCTCTTTTCTGTCTCAGGAACATTTAATTCTCTATCCCTCTCTACACGCAGACGGATTCCAAGCTGGCTTGTCGCCTCTATCTGTATTATCTTCATGCTTCTCACCCCTTCTTTGGTGTTACGCAGTGGGTAAACTGCTCCATCCACTCACGAGTCAGGGCTACGACGTCATATGCTATGCAGACGACATACTAGGCATAGAGCGCGGCCAACATCTAGACGCGATCTTTGGGGTAAGGCAGCAGAAACTGGCAACAGTGGATACCTGAAGCAAGAAGACCGGACTATCTGTCAACCCTTGCAAGACAGACACGGTCGTGTTCACAAGACGGAACAAGTAGGGAATCACGAGCACACTGATTCGGGTGGACAACTACTAGTAATAAAAAACCAAGCGAAGTACATAGGACTCGTCCTAGAGAAGAAGCTGCTTTGGAAAAAGCAGTTGGAATACAAGTGCAAGAAGCTCACAGCAACCCTATGGCTGTAAAGGAGAGCCATGAGGAAAAGCTGGTACTTGTAACTGAAGAAACGTATGCGGTGGTGGTCTGGTGGAGCAGGGTCGAGCTTTTCTTTGTGAGGTCTTGACTGGAAAGAATAGGAAAAGTGGTTCTAAGAGACGTCACCGGAGCCTTAAATAAACACTCACGATGGCCCTGAGGGCACAAACAGGTTAGCGGTCCCTTCATCTCACCATCAAAACCGTAGCTGCGAAGAGCTAAGAGACTAAGCATGCTTATTGGAGGAAGGATCTTGATGATGTTGCGGATTCCAAGCAACAGTGAGAGTAGGCCAACCATGAGTATTCCCAGGGACAAAACGCGTATTCGCTATCTCTCCGACCAGAGGTATCAGGTTAGCCTTTCCATGGAAAGAAGTAGGAACTAGTTCTATTAAAGATGGAGTGGAATTGTCTTCACGATTCTTATGGGATCCTACACCATAGTTCTTCAATCCGACATTATGGCTGAGCTCTAGTGCGCCTGCAAGGCACTAAAGTATGATAGTAAAAGGAACATCCATATTTGGTCGGATAGCAGGACGGTTATTATGACCCTGAACAGTACAACGACTACGTTGCTATTAGTGTTGGAGTGCTATGAAGTTCTAAGCAATCTAGCGATGGAAAACCAAGTGTCCCTGCTTTGGAACCCTGGACACGATGACAACAGAGGCAACGAGATTTTAAGGCCAATTCAGAGTAGCCGTTCTCGGTTGCGGTCCGCCAGTCAGGTTCGGTTCTTGGTTGACCGATGCAGCTCACACTGTGCCGATTCAGCTCAACGTTTGTAATTCTCACGCATGCGCGGCTCATAGATTGAAGTGACGTGAGTGACGTACAACAGGCCTCGTACTTTCAGCGAGCGCTCTCATTGGCTACGGTTGCGAATGGCACGGCGGAAATTAGAACCCAACCTAAATGCTCGAACCGAACCGAGACCGAGTAAGCGCTGATTGGCCGAGAGTCCAACCGGACCGGCGAACGGGAACCGAGAACGGCTAGTCTGAATTGGGCTTTAGACAGGCTAGCAAAACTAGCTACAAGAGAATACTTTACTTGTCCTGAACCAGTTGTTGGCATTTCCAGTGAGCCAGTCACTGACGAAATCAACAGTTGACTGATCAAGGAACATGAAGTGGAGTGGAAGATGGCGACTAGCTACATACGGGCCAAAACATTTATGGGCCTCAATCTAAAACCTAAGAGAGCGTAGGAAACACGCAAGCTCAGCAGTAACAAGATCAAGGTCCCAACAGAAATGTTAATAGGGTATGGAGTAGAGAAAATAATAATAATAGCAACGGAAAAATGGTATAATTAATATTTAAATTGGAAACCATTTTATTTTTTATAACTAAAAAGTTGAATTTAACCTAAATAGGACCGATCTACTATCAAGTTACATTTTTCTGGAATAAGAAAGAAACAGCTGCCATAATAGGGTTGGAAAATTTAGAAGAGAATCGGATACGTCCCTAGTAATGCCACTGAAAATATGTGAAGAAATAGTTACTTACCAGCAATATTTAGGTGTATAAGTTGAATGCAGTTTTTGGCAACAACTTCCAGAAAGTCGTCATTAACGAATCCACCAGCATTTATGAAATCTAGTTTTTCTAGATTCCTCAATTGCGACATATTTGAAAAGAATTGTGGTAAATTTTCAATTTCTTTCACAATCGATCCCGAAATACGTAAATCGATGTTTCTCACATTTTTTGCTTGGGATACAAGAGCTTCCAGAATAGAGTCTATTCCAACACCGAAAAGTCTGTATAAGCAGATTTTACGTAATTTTTTACATTTTCCGATTACCTGAAAAGAGAGAAAAATTTATTTTTTAAAGGCCACCTTTCAGCTTAATTCTTCAAAGAACGATAAAAAATCCGCTCCAGCACGGATTTGAACAAGGAACGCCACTATACAACGTTGTTGGTTAAAATGAAAGGATACAGGTACAAGATATATGGGACCAGAGACATAAGAGTGAGTACAAAGCGCTAACGCTTGAGGAGATGGGAAATCTGATCAAAGAAAACGAAGACGGGATTAAGCTTGCAATGGAAAACTTAAATGCCAGCATATGAAATGGAGAATAAAGAGAATAGGGGGGAAAGCAGAGAAGTAAAGCCAAGGACAAGTGCTGAATGGGCTGGGGAAGAAATACCAACGTTCAGAAGGAACAAAAAGAAAGACAATGAAATTACATCAAGATCATTTCTTCTAATAGTAACATCAGAAGGTGAGAAGGATGAAAAAAAAGAATGACAAGGAAGTGATAAATGGAGTTGAAAAGAACAGGAAGAAGATAAATAGAAAAGAGAAGAGCAACTTGTGAAAAAGGTGAAGGATATGGAAATAAGAGAGCAAAATGTAAACAAAGATGGTTATAATAAAAGGGCAAATGAATGGTATATTTCGTTATAAGAGGTACCAAATGGACGGATTCCTCACTAAGATTAATCACTGTTTGCACTATGCAGACATCGAAAATAGCTTAATCCAATAAAATGCCAATAAAGTTCGTGATAAAAGCGAGGAGCCAAAAATTTTGCTAACTCGTAGCAAAGGAAGTTTCCTCATGTGTGTGTAAAAAAAATAGAGCATTGTGTAAAGTGCGCATGCAAAAAAAAGATAGCAAAAGAGCGGCAAGAAATGGATGGGATAAGGAATATGAATATAAAAAAAAAGTTAGAATGCTTAGGGAAAATTGCGTCTAATGAGTCTTAGTATAGATTCTTTGAGAATTATGGGATTCTACAAGTTCGTGTGTTGCAGCGAGAAAAACTGGCGATCGTCCATATCTTGCCATAATATATATGAGCGTGTACGTGTGTGTGTGTGTGGGTGTGTATATCAATGATCTCAGTTGAGATTAATAGAATTAATAAAAAAAAAAAAAAATTGTGGAACCAACTGAGAATATCATACAGAACTTTGTCGGGACTGTGAATATTCGAGATTCTCCTTTAGCATTACAGATATACCTATATATACCAAATTTTGGTATCACCAAGTTTAGCCGCAAGGCAGCGCGGCGAACGCGCAACTTTCCATGCATGGCTGCCATTCAAATTCAAAAACGAAAAACGTCAACCCCATGACTGCCACCTTAATAACCTAAAATTATAATGATTTATTGATTATTGATTGATGATTGATTGATTATTGATTGATAAATGATTAAATGATAAATGATTGAATAATGATTGATTGATGATTGATAATTAATGATTGATGATTGATTGGTGATTGATTGGTGATTGATTGATGATTAATTGATAATTGATTGATGATTGATTGATGATTGATTGATGATTGATTGATAATTGATTGATGATTGATTGATTGATAATTGATTGGTGATTGATTGATGATTGATTGATGATTGATTGATTGATGATTGATTGATTATTGATTGATAAATGATTGAGTGATAAATGATTGAATAATGATTGATTAATGATTGATAATTAATGATTGATGATTGATTGAATATTGATTGATAAATGATTAAATGATAAATGATTGAATAATGATTGATTGATGATTGATAATTAATGATTGATGATTGATTGGTGATTGATTGGTGATTGATTGATGATTAATTGATAATTGATTGATGATTGATTGATGATTGATTGATGATTGATTGATAATTGATTGATGATTGATTGATTGATAATTGATTGGTGATTGATTGATGATTGATTGATGATTGATTGATTGATGATTGATTGATTATTGATTGATAAATGATTGAGTGATAAATGATTGAATAATGATTGATTAATGATTGATAATTAATGATTGATGATTGATTGAATATTGATTGGTGATTGATTGATGATTCATTGATGATTGATGTTGATTGATTGATGAATAATTGACGATTCATTGACGATTGATTGATGATTGATGATGATTGGTTGATGATTGCTTGGCGATTGATTGATGATTGATTGATGATTGATTGGTGATTGATTGGTGAATAATTGGTGATTCATTGATAATTGATTGATGATTGATTGATGATTGATTCATGATTTATTGATGATTGATTGATGATTGATTGATGATTGATTAATGATTGATTGATGATTGATTGATGATTGAATAATGATTGATTGATGATTGATTGATGATTGATTGATGATTGATTG
>WSXT02168154.1:0-20539 GCA_011762715.2 Neuroterus valhalla | reverse complement strand
AATATTGGCACTTATGCCTTCATGGATTTCCGAATATTATCACTTGAGCCCTTATGAAATTTGAACTTTTGGCGCTCCTGCGGAGTGCCGAACTTTAGGGCTTATACCGTTTTGGAATTCTAAACTTTGCCACTTATGCTCTTTTGAAATTCCAAAATTTAGCGCTTACGTCCTTTCGGAGTCACAAACATTGGCACTCATGTCATTCCAGAATTTATTGATATAACGTTTCAAGGTATGACTAACTGTTCTAAAGGTTAGTACAATTAAGTAATTAAAGGTCGCTGTTACAAACCTCATTCTCTGGAGTCTCTCTAAGGCTTCTTTCCTCCTAGGCTCCACATACAAAAGAAGATTGTTCACAATGTCTAGAATCATCGCATACTGGAGAGAATTCGTGCAAACGTCGAGATCGTGATGCATGAGAGTAAAAGCATCAGCTGCTGATAATTCCTTCCTTTCCCAGAGACTCACTTCTTCACCAGGAGCTGGGGGAACCTCATCAAGCAAACCTGCATCCAACGCCTGTCCGTATCCGACATAAAAAAACTCACACTTACACCTAGAGACAATCCTCTGGAGCTGATGTTGTAGTCCACCACCTCCTCCAACTGTTTGACTCACAACGCCTCCAACACTTTGTCCGGAACCCACAAGTGCTGGAACATCTGGGAGACCCGAAATCACGGTTGAGTCCTTTTCCTGGATGTTGTCGAGCGTCAGCCACATGATATTGTCGTCGATATTCGCATCAATATTCGCACTAACAGTTGCATAATACTGCATGCACTCCAGGGAACCGACCCAGGTTGTTTTGGAAACCAGGGTTCGTTCCTTCCAGACAGGTCTGTGAATCCTCTGGAGAATCTCAGCTTTTGCTGCTGATAAAATGACGTATCCTCTGGTTTCTATTCCTTTTAGGAGGACCTGGCTGTTAACTAAGGCAATGAGCCAGTTTTTGTGGAGCACATCGTCCTGGTGACAAGCAGCGAGTCCTCTTAACTGTTGCCCTCGAGTTTGAACAGACAAATCATCGCTGAAGGCGACGGGTTTGTTCGCAGCCTCTGCTATCAATCTTTGGAGCATTCCGGCCGCTTCGCCTTGCTGTGGCTTAGTAACTGGGGAAGGTGTCACCTGTGTTGGTGTTTTTTGATTCTGGGTCCTTTCTGATCTGTTCTTGTTTGGAGTGGCGCTTTTCTCTCGGTGGAAGCCTTTTAGCCCGGAAGTTGAGAGATTCTTTTTCAGTTGCTGGGTTTTGATAAAAGAATCAAAGAGAGCAAAGGCTACGTCTCGGTTCGTAGAGGTCCAGGCACCCCTTAAATCGTGAACAACTAATCTGTGGGTTGGGGTATCTCCACTGACTCCGGCCACCATCGCCTCTCTCCCGTAACTGACCCTTGCGACACTCAGGCAGTAACATTTCTCTACGGGTTGCCGCAGAGAAGCGCTTTCCTCCTCTTCTTGCAATGCAGATTTAAGCCAGATTTCGGCGTCACTGAGTTCACAGTTCATGTAGACGACTGACCATTCGGCTCTGGGCCTGTGAATCAACCCATCATCGATTGGGTGAAGCGACAAATTGTGCTCTGAACTGCAAGCAACTCTACCTCCAGTAACTTCGAAGCCCCTTTGCATCGCAAAAGACATCCAGTAGGACACATGAAACCTGTGAAAAGCTATAGTTAGTCTGACTTTCCGATAATGTCTGCTCAGCTGTTTCTTCCTCGCTCTCGTGTTCTTGAACAAGGGCCCCTTCCGCGTTGGTCTAGTCGCCCCTGATAAAATAAATTTCAAGTTTTCAAACCACCTAAGAGTGCTTCCATACAACGTAGCCGTCGGCGCCGAAATAGAATTCGGAGATCCGGTTGGTTTCGTCTCCAACGATAAACTGACGTTCAAGTTCTGAGATCGGAAAGCCCTGAAGGAGTCATGCTCCTGGTTGCTAGAGTACTCAGGAAGTCTGTCAGGTGCGCAGGGAATCGCAGCATGATGATCCCTCGGATCTCCCAAGCAAACCCAGGCAAGTTTCATGCTCAACTTGACATTCGGAAGATGCAATAGTCTACAGTCATCGTATTTGCTCGCAGTGCGTACATAGACGTCCAAATCGCCCTTAACGACTATTTTGCCATTCGTCCAGTCGAGTTCAAGGTCCGACCAGGTAAGTTCCATTTCCTCGGTGGTGTTGTACGGATCCAGGGAGGCATGTAAGAGAACGGTGAGTTGTTTCACACAGAGCGTCAGTCTTCCGTGGAACATTAGACGCATTTTGTCCCAGAAGGGGAGAGGAGGGCTCGGATCTCTTGAGGGATGGAGAATCTTCTCAAAGCTGAGGTTGCACTGGGCGATGACTGGCTCCCAACAAGGTCCAAATGCATATCTGTACTTGTGGATATCCCAGTTTAGATCGTGGTAGTACTTCAAGGAAGTCATCCCTCTCTCGACTTGGATATCTTCCCATGGAGATCCGACTTCGATCTTAACGGTTCTTCTTGCTCTAGGAGGAGCTAAAGCTTCCGCTCCGGCAAGTCTTCCCCATATACTGAGACCCTCGACGAGTAAAAGAGGTTGAGGGAAATCTCGAAGCTGAAGTTTCCACTCGGCGCATTTGAGGGATATTCCTCGGACCCATAGGATACTGAACTCGAGTCCATCTTCAGGCCAGGGAGTTTCAATATCCATGTCGCGAATGGCTTTAGTAGCTCGTTCAAATCCGTTGGTGGAGGGATCAGCCAGGGCGAGGATTTCCAGGTCCTGCATCGTCCAGGCAAAGAGGCGCGTTCGTGCTGGTCCGGCTCGTTGCATCTGCTTCCAACGCTGGACGTAGATTTCAGCGTTTTTCTTGTTAAGGCTAGCATAGAGTTCCTCGACTTTTCCTTGGGGCAGGAGTAAGTGCGTGCGACAAAGCTCCTGGACCTTCGTGTCAAGCATCGCCTGGCGTTTGAGGCTTTCTTTGTACTCGTCTTCGAGGAGCTCGTAATTGTCGCGGAGTCGAACTTCGAAGGGATCATCGCTCACTTCGAAGACCCATTCTTTTATCTGAAAGGAAAGATATATGTTTTTAGACGTAGATTACAAGTGACCAATAATTTGCACTGATTCAGCGAACAACCCCGTACAACTATGCAAGGCTTCTGTAGAGTAGAAGTGGAATGAGAGTTGACCGTGGCAACTAGGCGAAATCATAAAGCTTGCGTCAGGCCCATACGGCCCTCGAATTTGCTGCCCTTTTTCTAGATTAAATTTGATTTCCACTCCATGTATACCATTCTCGGGTTCTAAAATATCTATGTTTCCCTCTACGGCAGGATATTGTCAAACAATAAACCCTTTAACCCAAATCCTTTTCCGAAATCCCCAATTACCTAAACTCTTATAATAAGCCTCCAACCAATGCCTGACGTACTCAATCCCGTATGATTTTCAATCTCTTGAGCCCCTGGCGTCTGCAGTCGGATTTTTATTTAATACGCTCACCTTTACCTAAAAATTTGGTCAGGGAAGTGACAAACTGCAGAAAACCAAAACTCCTGAGCGCAGTCGATTACCGACAGGCAAGTTTGGATGTTGAAAAGCCATGTTTTGTTTCGTGAACAAGGCCAAGATAGCTGCTTATTTGGTCTGCCACGGAACGATAGTGAGGGAACGACTTAGATCACTTGTGGCAAGTGTAGCGCTCCCTCATCAGAATTGCCTTAACTTATCTGCTAAGGATTATGAAAATTGGCACATAAACTTATCAGGAACACGTGCTGGACAGGCAACGAAGGGATGCTTACAGCTCATTTGAACCCTGGTCTTTGAGATGCGATATCGAAAGGTCAGAAACTTAAATTCAATCGAATCTGTACTGAGCTTGATGCTCTTAAGTCCAAGGAAATGGCTTCTAATTTATCTTTCGAAATATCCATCAAACGAATAAAAAAGAGCATCAAACCAAATTCCATGCGCATAACTGTGCTAGGGGAGGCGACACCTACAATTAATGTCATTGATATTATTGATCTTCGAATATCTGTCAAATCATTGGATTCGGAGAATCATCTGTTGAACTCTCAGGTACTATGCTTGGCTCAAACGTGAAAAATCCTGAAACGAGATGCTCTAAGATTGACTTTAGAGTTCAACGGCTTATCAGTTGAATAATCGGAGGATCTTAAGATTACCTTCTGACAAATGGTAGCGATCTTATCGTTGCCACTCAGAAAAACCATGCGTTTCAACTATTTCCAGGCGTAGACTTTCGGCTCCAGAAGCCCTCAGTTCTCTTCTTCCACTTCTTATGGTGGTCAAATTGAAGCAGCAATCAGCCTGTGCTAGCATTATCCAGAAAAGCAAAGATAGGCGACTCTCTTTTAGGTTATCGGGAGAAAGTGGGAACCAGGGACTTTCTATTAGAGATTTTCTTCCAAATAAAATCAGTCAATCTATAGCGTTCTTAAACTTGAATCTAGCTCGATACTGGCTGGAGGATAAGATTTCAGAGAATGCATCGCGTGAGTTCTGAATTCGTGCTACAACTTTCCTCCCATCTCGTGCCAGGACTTCAAAGTCGGAGTTAAAAATTCGAGAAATCCCTTCTTTTTTAACTTCTCACATGCTGTATACAAATGTATAGTTACTGAAAGTCTTCTAATTTAATTATTTTATACGATAACATTTTTAAAAACCTCTAGATAACGTTCAAAATCGGGTTTGTTCAGAAAGTTCCATGAACAAAAAAATTGGATTATACACATTTTCAATTGTTAACTAATTGAGCCGCAAAGGGGGATGCTGAAGCTCATTCTTTTCTCGACGGCTTTTTTAGCCATCGTCGTAAGTACTCTATTTTGGAAATAGGAAAATATATGATTATTTTATATTTATTGCGAAGTATAGATGTAAATTGACGGTATCCTGAGGCTTTTTCTTTTCAGACAGTATTTACAGTTGACGTTACAAGCACCTATTTATCTTATTATCCAAACGAGAAAAAAATTTACATTAAACCATCTTTACCAAAGGGTGAAACTAAGGACTCGAGAGATCCCCATAATCCCTGATCCTCCTTCTCCAACTCCTCTATGTTTCCACCTCCTCCATCCATTCGTCTCCTAGTCCCTCCACCGCTTTTTTTCAATTCTTCTGCCATCCTCCATTCCTCCTCTCTCCTCCTTCCATCTAAAATACACTGTTTTGGCATAAAATCAAATTGACTACTCTGAATTTTGTCTATGCATCCATCTTCCCAAACATTGGTTCCTAACTTTATTTCCCATAGTTTTCATCTAGCTTTTCTTGGCCGTCACAGTTCGGCAATCCCTCTCTTTCTATCACCTTAAACTATTCATTGTATCTTGATTTCTCCGACCTCCCTTATTTGTCTGTCAACTGCGTTTCTCTACCTCCTTCTTGGATCCCTTGTAGTGTGTCTCTTTTTATCTCTCGATCTCCGAAAAACGGCCTCCTCCCTTCTTTAATCGCTATACTACAACGCCTATCTTCGCTCTTCATAAAACCTTCTTGTTACACTTTATGCGATTTGCTCTCAATTTATTCCTTTGAGCCTCTTCTCTTACCATATACATTTTACTTGACTTCATCTTGATGTCCTTCGGCCCTCAGCAGCTAAACTTTTTCTTCGCCTTTTACCCCATTAAGTCCATCAAAGCGCAGTTCACCCCATTTTGATAGATTTCCGTTTCGGACAGACATTAGCTCTTCTCGTGAGCAGATTTTGGGCCAACGGTTCTCTTCCATTCCATGAACTTCTTGATGATAGGTACCCGCTTTTCTTCTGGTTTCTATTTTCAGACTGTGTCTAGCCGACTCCAGTATCTAAATGTAACTTGCAGTGGTACAGTCTAGACCCATTACCATTCAGACACATCTACCCTGGAGCGTCTCGGCTTCCTCTCGCCTCCCCAATCCCCAGATCTCCACTCCATACAGACCTGCAGCTTTAGCTGAAGTGGTTGGGAGATAAGAGTCTTTTCCCTAGCTTGTGAACCCCTGCTCTTTTCTTAATCCCCCAGGCTGAATTTGAAGCAACACGTTCTTCTCCTGCTATCTTCCTCGGATGTTTAGTGTAAGTGATAGTTGTAGAGAACCAGTACTCAAGACATTTGTAGCTGTACATTATTTCAAGTCCTCAACCTGAGATACTCCACCCCACTTCAGTTCTTTTTCTGCCTTAATTCTGGAGAACCAGGACCTTGGACCTGTTCGTGTTCATTTCCAGCATATTTCGAGCCACACAGATAATCGAAATCAAATTTGATAATTACATTTTCCAGAATCAAGATAGCAATGCTTACTTTCTATTACACACTCTCTTATTTTATTTTTATTACATTATCTTAGTAAAATCTCTCTTTACTCGTTACGTCTTGGAAATTACCGCTTCACTATCGGGAAACACCTGTCTTATATTTTACATCTACTTTATATTAATTATTCTATATTATTCTTATACTGTTTCCACAATACAAGTAACAACCTTCGATCAGTGCCTGTAATTTAACACTTTTTCCTATGTATACTCTGTTCCTCAGAGGGCTAATTAGCCCTGGGGACTTTCTGAAATAAATACAAATACAAAAACATATCTTCCGAGTTTTTTCAGCATGTCCCGGAGAGCTGCTGGTGTGGCGGACACAACTACAAGGCCTTCTGGTAACTTGAACCCATTGATTTTGGTATATCCATTCACGTTGGCCTCCTATAATTTGTGCATCCTAGTCTCTGTCAACACCGTCAATAAGAACGTTGAAAATGTTGGGCTCAAGGGACATCCTTGCCTTACTTCTCTTGTTTTGGTGAAAAAATCTGTGTATTCCTTTGCTGACATAATCTCGTTGACCGTGTGGTTACGAAGAACTTGAATATTTTGTAACAATCCCTACCTACGCAGATTGACGCAAATCTCATCCCTACAGGTGTTGTCCAACCTCTGGACAACAACCAGCAACAACCCATCCACCCGATGGGTCACACGTACCTGTCTACTGGGATCCCGTTCAAGTTTGCGAGAGTTCTCGCATATGCGAGTCTCTAGTTACTATCAGGATACCCTCTTTTGAGTTGGCGCTTTAAAACACACAAGACGAAACACAACTTTGTAGTCTTGTTATGTACCCATTTGAAGTCCTGAAAGTCAGGAACTCGTTTATATCTTCCTAGCCTGAGTATGTATCTTTCTACTGCAAACAAATTTTTTTTTTATCGTGATACACTTGCGAGATGCGACTGCTATATTAAGGCACCATTTTGTTACGAGTCGCGTTTCTCCCATTTTCAGTACTGATTTTAAAAATATAGTTGTGAGAAAACGTATTTCTTATATTCCGTTTGGATGAATCCATGTGTCTCTTGTGGTTCCTCCTACTTCTCCACTATTCCTGTACACACCCTACCACTACCTTCATGGTAGGGAGGGCCTTCAGCTTAAGGTGGATTCCGAACCACCAAGAACACTAGATTCAAGTACTTAGAGTGACCTTTTTCTCTAGAGATACCAGCACCACGAATTTCCGGAGATGAACGCTCTTTAAAGCTCTTCCAGAGTGCGAGACGGGAATTGAACCCGCAACCAGCCGGAGTGGGTCCCAAGCTCATGCCTTAGCCCCCACGACCAACTGACCACCCTTATTTCTTGTATCTATCACAGCAGAAAACATGTCTGTGCGGGAGATGACAAATACATTAAAATTTCACGCCGGGAATCTTATAATTATGTACAACTACGGGAATTATGAAACATTCGTGGGTTATACACGAAATTCTATAACTCTCAACTATAAGTCAATGAGAAATAATTTTGCGATTGATAACACATAAAGCCGTAATTTGGGGCCAAAGTTCAACAACACCATCCGAAAATGATGAAGGTTTGACAGCTAGAGCGTCAGACAATATGTCACAGCTGACAAAATGGCCACGCGGGAGATTCAATTTCATGCTGGGAATTTTATGATTATGCACAAGTACGGCATTTAGGAAACATTCGCAAAGCCGTAATTTGGGGCCAAAGTTCAACGACACCATCCCAGCATGAAATCTAATATCCCGCGCGCACATATTGCCAGCTGTGACGTATTGTCTGACGCCCTAGCTGACAAGTCTTCATTATTTTCGGATGCATAATCATAGAATTCCCGATGTGAAATTGAAATTTATCTGTCATCTCCCGCGCAGACTTATTGTCTATTGTGGTGAGGCATTAGCGTCGCCACAAAAATTCAGAGTTCATTCATTCAATGCAGTCAAGTCCAAACTTTCTACAATAATTCTACTTGAACTGAAAAGGCTGCCGCAATGGCAAGAATGGGAGAAGTAGATTTAATAAAGCCGCGATGGAGATGCATAGGACTGTTTTAAGGTTCGAGTTGCACGGCGCTGCAGATAGACATACAATATCAGGTTATGTTAAAACCTGCGCAGATTATTGCCATAAAACTTATAACTGCGCAAAGAACTTAGAAAGATCACAAGGAACTCACAAGACTTGATATATATAATGAGAATCTCGTCTAAAAACTTACCTTGATAACTAAATCACAAGGCAGTCCTTTTTTCTCGGATTTCCCCGAAGAATGGAGTTCTTTCAGCCACTTTCGGATACTAAAAAGCTCATTCTGAATAGCGTCCGTAAACTGATGTTCATAAGGAAACCTTGCCTTCGCAGATTCGATGTTCAAAGTCCAAGTTTCATTCCAGTCAAGTTCGAAACCTTCATTATTTTGCCTCTCAAGTCGCACTTCAGCGTTATCTTCCAATCTCACTAATTGGAAACCTTCAATTGTTATAATATCCTTCATGTCTAAAGCAGCTCTCAAATAATTTAATCGCCACTCTCCTTGTGACCATCGCAAATGATCAGAACTTAATTCCAGAAAATGCCTCGGTGAAATGTCTATTGAAAGAGTGATTCCTCCAATTGCCAACAAATCTAGCGTTCGTTTTTTTGCATTTGGTTTTCCCTCGCCCACAGAAACGATCGATTTTTCGGAAACCATCGACATGAAATTTGCAGATTCCAACCACAACTGGCGCAATCTCAAATGCAAATTAGGACTCCAGGCTAGATTTGTTCCATCCAGACTAACGCTTATGTTTTCGGATGTAATCGCAGCTTTGCATTTTCGTACAGCTAAAAATGCATGATTTTGGGCTTGAGCGTGTTGACAAATTATTGGATCGCTTCTATTCAATGTTATTGCACAAACTCCTTCAGCGACTCCAACGAATCTGGTTGCAGAATGTTCAAAATTCGCAGAGTCTAAACGTACCATTATCGATTCTGAAAATTAGATTATAAGATTAGAGTTTCATTCATTTCCGGGGTTTTCAGTAGATGAAATACGCACGTTCATTTTCTGCTATGAAAAAGATATTGCAATTCGAAACTTTGATATTCAGCTGAAGAACTTTTTGAGATTCTCCTCTCTGTAAAGGCTTTCGGTGTTGGTTATAATACCTGGAATTATATGATAATTATTCATTTCAGAGATTAGAAATAGTGTGAATAGGGGCACATGGAAGACAAGTAGCAGAATAGTGGCATGAATTCAAAATTTTTTATGTATTTAAAAATCATATTTTCAAAAACCAAACTGATTATTGAATCCGTTATTTCTTTTCAAGTTACGAAGGAGGATGCTAAATGAAACCGTATCGTCCACGAGCCATCCACGATCTCATTTCGAAGAAGGAGCGAGTTTGGGTGAATTCAGTTTGAGGTTGCAGTGTATTGAAAATATCTATCTTACAAGCACAGGTGCGAAAGAGATAGTTTTGAGCAAACGACTATCCTTGTCCCGACATAGCGAGCCAACACAGGTGCGAAAGGGATGAATTGGACTTGCCATCTGTCGCGTAGCGTCAGTACGCGGAAACATTCTGCCAACCATCAATTCCAATCTGATAGATTTGATCAAACATTGTCGAAATCCTTATCACAAGGTATGAATGCACGGATATATAATTGGAATCCTTGTGATGAGCTCGTTAATTTCTTGGTCATGAAAAAAGCTGCGTTTGAATTACATAAAAAAATAAAAAATGCGAAAGAGTTGTTGGATTACACATAACAACAGTGTTTTTTTAATCCTTTTTCATAAATATTGAATTCTCGGACGTAAAAGCGCCTTTAATACATATGCACATCAACTAGAACTGTGCTTAAACACAATTGATACTTTGAAGAAGCAGAGGGTACCAGAACATCGGTGAACCCTAGGCGTCTGTGGTAGGATTCGCTTGTGGTCAGCCACACTGACGAGTCCTCACAAGTGAATCTAGGACGAAACGCCTTCAAAAATGGATATTCTGTGGTAACATCCATGCCCACGATGAGGAGAGCGGTATGTTCTCGAAAAAATGGGGTTTTCAATTTTGAAATAATTGTCCGAAAGAGTTGTTGGATTACACATAACACAGGGTTTCTAAATCCTTTTCTCATAAATACCGAATTCTCGGACGTAAAAGCGCCTTTAATAAAAAATGCGTTTCGGTCATTCTGAAGATTTTTGTGTTGATCTTAGAGGTCATTTGGGCTCACTTCTCTCACCTTTGGCCTTTTGCCACTGGCCAGGATTTAACAATATTCATAATAAATCTCAATACGTATCTATGCATATAAATTAAAAATTTTGTAAATGCTTACATAAATCCCTTCTGAAGAAACTTTGCAAGTTCCAAGCTCCATTCCAATCTGAGAGCGTCAAGAACAATCCCAACTCCATTTGTACTAGTCGTCGCGAGGAAAACTCCAACCGAAAGAGGATTTCCCCATCGATGAACTCTTTCTGGGATTCTGGTGTCAGCGCCATCAAGTCCACAACACAATGATTCGATCATCAGCTCCGTGTTCCATTCTTCGACTTTTTCTGAATTATACCATTTTTTGGGAAGTGATTGTCAGAGGTCTTGTTTAAGTGTGGTTTTACACTGGCGAACAATTAAAATGAATACAATTTTAAATACCTTGGCTAAAAAGACTATTCAGGGAAAATTTGACTAGAGATACACTGCAAGAAGCTTCTTGAACATCAGGAAGTTTAACGGCCAGTGATCCTTCTCTCAATTCAGTTACAGTTCTCAATTCGATCCATGGAAATTTTCTATTCGAGGCAATCGCGACATCTGGCGTAGGAATATCTTTCGCACTGCTTGATAAAATTTGCTCCCAGTCTTTGTGATCGTAAGTAACTACAAGAGAATTTAACTGGGTCATAATTCTCAAAACGTCCTCCTCCATCTTTAAAGAAAAAGAAGAAATATTACACTTAACATCTAAACATGAAGATAGGTTGTATCAATACACAAAATTATAAACCTACTTTCGATTCAATCGAAAGTCTACGAAGAGATAAAATTGGTAGTTGTCCTCTGAGAGATAATCCATCCAAATTGAGAACAATATGTAGTTGCGGCTTATCAGGTTGGAATCGAGAATTGACTTGTAAACCTCTCATCGTGCATTCCAATCCGGAAATCATTCCGTCTTCTCGTCCTGCGATTATGGAGGAACTTCCCAGCTTCAAGGCCAGATTCTATGCAGCAAGAATTTATTCAATGAAAACAAGAATTCTAAAAGATAGAACGAAGTTCTTGAAATATTACCTTTGGTAATATCGGAGCTATTCTAGCTAATAAATCGCCGGTTGATTGCTCGTGTGAATTAGAGTGCGGTGCAGGGGGTGTCACCGATTTTCTGTCCCTCAGGAACCGAAGGAGTCCAGCTCCTCCGGAACCTTCGGTCTGCGTCACTCCAATATACAATTTCTAAAAAGCAGAGTCAAAGTCAAGGGACAGAAATCTGATTCCAAGTGCCAAACAAATTTTTCTGCTTTCATTGACTCGAAATTAAAACTACCGTAATTCCAAGACGTGAAGATGATACTTGTGAATAAGTTTTATCAAAATGTTGCATAGCGAGGAAAAAAGGTTTTTGGAATAAAATCAATCGAAACTACAAATAAGATCTGACTGGAGCTTTTACTTCTGAGTAACTCAAAACAGACCTAGTGAAGTACTGGACATTTTCCATTGAACAATTTATGGATTTGTTACTCAGTTTTAGAATAATTTATTGATTCCAACAATTGTTAATGAAATTTCGGGTAACGGTACGTTCCTGTACGTTGTATTTTTTTCAATCAGCGTTACTTCTTTGTTTTAAGGAATAAAATGAAGGTGCTGTACCTTAAAGTTTTTTCAGGGAACCGCGGCTCAAATTTTGATGGAGGAAAAAAAATCTTTTGCAGCACAATGGAGCACAAATTTGGAACAATTCAGTATAACGTCAATATTCTTTCAGATTCAAGATGGCGTTTACACTTTCTTGGATATCCTGAGGACGAATTTCTCCTCAAAAATCTATTCATGAACAACTATGCGGCATTTAGTTGACTCTAATTAAGTCGTTCTTTGCATGGCAAATTAACATAAGAGAATTCACGGTGGTTTTGTTTCTTTTAAACTTCAGAAGTGCGTGAGTGTATCATGCTTTTGAAATTTGCGTTTCAGCTGTCAAATTACAATCTTCACAGAAAATAAGAGAATAAATATTTTTCAAAATGCTTACTTCGACTGAAAGCTCGCCCTGAGCTTTAAGAGTAGCTTCAATGCTTCCTGCAAAACTAATTTGAGCGAGACAAGCATCTGAGGAATGCCTTAATAGTTTCATAGATCCCCCTGCGACTGTAGCAGAAGCTAATAAAGTTCTAGCTCCGTGAACGATGCTACCATCGAGGCTAAGACTTTCTGCACTTCCGTTAGCCAACCAACCATTTCCGAGGATCAGAAGACTCAAATTTTCTATATTCACAGCCATAAACTGTAAAATTCAATTTTGATTTAAATTTAATTGATTGATTAATTCATTTAGTAAAAACAGCTGCCTACAAATTTTTTGCTACTGACCCAAATCAAATAGAAATGGTTCATGCGGCCTTGACTGTTTATGTTGGAGCGGGTCTCGCGAAATGCAAAATTAGTGTTTAGGCAGTGGCTTAGTGAGTATTTTTGTATGAAACATATTTATTTTCGATTTCTCTTGGACTCAACACATCATGATTAAAATTGGATCACAACTTGTGAACAAACTCTACAGAGCTCTGATACATCTATTGCTTTAACAACTATTAAAACATTGTTTAAACATTTTCTATTTGTTTGAAATTTTTTTCCTCAAAAATAACAAAAATCCATTCTTACTTCGAGTCGAATAAACTAATAGGTTCAAATCAAAGATTAACGCAATCGATTCACTTCATTGTTAAGCGTTTGAATAATTTTTTTTGTGAAAATGTAACTTTTTACTGCAATAATGCAGAGGAATTCAGTTTTTTGCTAATTTCCAAACAAGTTCTATTCGGTGCTTTCACGTTGACACTTTCCGAAACCTATCAATAATTTGTCAAACAATTTTCATTTTCCTAAGCCATTTTTATCGACACAATAAAATCTTCATTTTATTCTGGAAAACATCAATGATTTAGTTGATCGTTTGAGTTTATTTCTTTTATGAAATCACATTCAGGGAAGTATTTATGAGGAGTACCAGGAATTTGCACTCATTTTATTAAATACAATCAGGGTGGCGATTCGACAGACGATTTCAAATTACCGGTCATTTCCCGGTTTTTCACGGTCAAGTTCTTCAATTTTCCCGGTTAACTAAAAGTAACATATTTATATTTGTCGCAAAATGCAAAAATTTATTTGTATTCATGTCTTTCCTTCAAAACATCCTTTAATACTACAGATCAAACATTGCATAATGAATAAATTTTTACAAGAATACTAAAATTTTCAACAAGAAAATATCATTTTTTTAGCAAAAATTATAACAGTTAAACTTACAATTAAGAAAAATCAATTCAGGATAACAAAAAGAACGTATTTTCAACAAAATAGTTCATTATTCGACCAATGTGATAAATTCTCAAATAACATTAAGAGCCTTCAACTAGAATAGTTAAATTTCAGACCAAGAAGATGAATTTTCAACTAAAAAGACAAATACTTAAATGAAGCACTTCAATTTTCAATCATGAATTTGAATAATGAAACAAGAAGATTATTTTCAAATAGGAGGAATAATTTTAGGAAAAAATACAATGTTTCAACAAAGGAGTCGAATTTTGAACTAAAAAAATTATCATTTTCAACCAAAAACTGAACAGTAACATTTTTGATTTGAAGAACTAATTTCGAACCAAGCATAAGAGTTTGATACTAAACCCGAGAGTCTTTCTGACGGAATAGAGTTTTCAAAAAGATAAATGATAAAAGAAAGATGCTTTAACAAAAGAAAAACTAATTTCGACCAAAAAAAAACTAACCTTCAAACAAATCATTACATTTTTACAATAAATGATAAAAAATCAAATGAAATCGTTGATGTTTAACTGAATTAGTTGAATTTTAAAACAAAAAGGCGAATTTTTAACTGAAATGATGAATCTTTAACTAGAAGGGTTTAATTTTTGACAGAAAACCTCATTTTTAACCAAAAAATACAAGTTTTTAACAAATTGGTTGAAATCTGAACTATGAAAATAAAAATTTTCAAACAAAAATGAAATTTTGACATTTTTTGCTCGAAAATAATTTTAAACCAAACATAAGTGTTTCCAACTAAATGAATGTTTGACTAAAATGAAAGATGTGTGACTGTATAACTTGAATTGTTAACAGTAAAGAAGAATTTTTTAAGAAGAATATTAACTTCCAAAATGAAGGATGCTTTTCCACCAAGAATGAAATAGTTATATTTTCAGTTGAAGTTATTGATTTTCAACCAAACTGATGGATTTTCAGGTATAATGATGAATATTCAACGCGAATAGATAAATTTTAAGCAAAAAGATGAATTTTCAACGATAAATATTGGTCTTCTACAAAAAAGGCAAATTTTCCATGAAGTACGGAAATTCTCAAAGAAATAGTTTAATTTCCGAATTCAAAAATCAATGTTCAACTAAATGCTTGAATTTCCATAAAAAAAAATGAATTGATCTTTAACAAAGTAGTTACGCTTTAAACTAGAGATGAATTTTTATTCGCAATAATGCAACTTCAACGAGAAAATTTGATTTTCAACAAACAGGTTTAAAATCCAAACAAGTAGTTGATTTTTTAACACAAAAAGGATGAATTTTCATTCCACAATGTAAACGAGTTTTTTATCATTATTCTGAAATAATTCTTTCCGGAATACTACTTCTACTCCAAAGACTGCTCGAAATACTTTCTTTATTCATAATTAAGGAGAGAGGATTTTAGAATTGTGACGAATTTTGAATTGGGGGAACGATTTTCTGAATTCCTCTCTTATAAATCCGAATTATAATTAGTTCGAGAAATCCCCGTTCCATGTAAAAAATTCCCTGTTCCAAGTGAAATTATACTTCTTTACTGAAACTCCCTGCCCTAAAATAAGAACTATAATTATTTTCTGAAATTCCCTGTCCCAAGTCAGATAAATGAGAAAAAGCAAATAAAACGTGATAAATAAATTTTTTTTGGAAAAATCGAGAACATAATTCTTTCTGTATGTTTGAGCTATCATCAATTCGATTTTATCAAATTTGAGTCAGCTAAAAAAATCTCATAGAGCAAAAATTTGCAAAAAGTTTTTCTTGTAATGGAAAAAATAAAAAATTCTTCCTATCATAACGTATAGATACATTCAAATATTTTGAGAATCAGATTAGAGGAGCGTTACATTCTTTGAATCAAATAATAAGATATCTTTATGATTCATGAAAAAAAGCAATCATTTGTCGTATTTTTATCGGTAGAATTTTTGATTGTCTAGGTTGAGTCAAGTAAATTTCCGCTTTTTTTTATTGAATTCCCGGTTGTTTCCCGGACAATAAAATTCCCGGTTTTCTGGTCAAGTCGCCACCCTGACAATGCTTGCCTGTCTCATATTCGTAGATGTGGGTAGTTTTCCGATGGTATTTTTGTAGGAAAATGAGGAGATTATCAATTTAAAAAAAGAGGTAATCTCGTTAAAAAGAATTTAAATATATTACCCCACCTGGACAAATGTAATAATAATCGGTGGAATCTTTTTGTTCCTAAAATCCAAGGTTTCATTGGATTGTTTGTTTTTTCGACAGTGAGATATTGTCGGAACATCTTTGTTTATTCGCACGTCCCGCATCACAACCGCGAGCAATTTCGCCACATCGCTGCTAAATAAACTAGAGCGAATACTAATTTCTTCGATTTGCTGAAACAAGAAATTATATTTCAATCCTTCAAAATAGGAATATGTTCAACTTTTAGCCGTAAGATATTGAAAATTTCAAACGTGGGGCATTTAGTGTGCGGACTCAAATCAGATATACAAAAAAGGGTTAATTTTGCCTTTAATTCTAAAGAATAGTAGCAAAATGGCATAAAATTTGTTACATTATAAACTTATGTGTATATAAATCATGCAGGACTCGGTTACACTAGAATGCTTTTGGAAAAGTCGCAAAAGAGGAACTAAACAAGAATTTTTGAAAACTTTATTTCTTGAAGAATATAAAATAAAAGTTTGAGAAAAGGAACTCAATCGGTAGTTTTTTTCTGAACAAGGAAATTAGATCTAACGCTGAGTGTGTAAAAAAAACATATAAAATAATAAACAATATGTAGCTCATGCATTTTAAACTTGGATTGGCTACATTTCAAAATTTCCCGCATTCAAAAGTTATTTCTGTTTTTAATTTATTTATTTCTAATTCCAACTTGAACTATTTTGGGAACAGAAAACTTCGAAATTCGGAATAATCGATATTTTCATTAGAATATTCTTATATTCATTATTAATTATATTGAAATGTATTTAGATTCAAATATTGTTGAATATGTACTTATGTATTTAAAAATGCGAGTCCGAGCCCTGGGTATTCAAAACAAAAAATTTTAGGCCTCAGACGATAAGGGATTTTTACTAGAAAAAACTAATATTTTGAAAATGTAACAACGCCGAATCCTGAAGTTCAATTGTACAAAATGATTGAAAATGTTAAATTAACGTCCTGAATATCAATATATTTAAACGCTTGCTTATGTCAGATAATTATTCATTCCATCTTACCACTGTGAAACCATTTTTGGTAATATTTACATCCCTCAGGATGAAATAAGGCAACGTTATGTGCCCGACACGAAGATTTATTTTGTATCGACTTTTTACGTGCCATGCCAAAAGTCTTGGGATTACCCTGAAAATTTTTGTGATAAAGACGTAAATATTCTTATTATTGCATAAATATTGTGAGCATATTGCACCACTGCACACTAAAATGCTTGAAGAAAATTTGAATATTTGAATTTTTTCAAACGCTACCGCCTTAATATCTCCTATTTGATGATAGTATACTGCCATACTTTTTATTTTATTGAATAAACAATTGTTTGTAGGTTTCGCTAGGCCGCTCTGGGCTGAAAAGTTATTTCTTTCTTGGAAAGTATTCTTTACCTATACAGGAATAAGCCCTAAGATTTATTAGAAAGGAAAAAATTCAAAGTATGATCAAATTCAAAATACGAAAATTAGTAAATTCAATTGGAATGAACAGTCTAAAATTACTCCTAATTATTCTTTTTCTGTAGTGATATGCACAGGATCCCTTCTGAAATATTAATAAATTGCCCATAATGAAGAAGTTTCAAATATTCATGCTGCGTGTTGAAAAAAATCTCGAATTTGGGAATATACATTTTGTTATGGTTCAAAGATTCCCGTAGTAATAATTTTGAAACCAAAATATGACTCAAATTTACTACAAGTAACTAACGTTTGTTGAATTAAAGAATTCGATTAAATATTATAATAACCCAGGTGAATTGTAACGAATTAGGGATAAATAGAATTTAATATAATAAATTGAAAAAACTTCAAAATAAAAAAAAAAAAAACAACGAATTAAGTTAAATGCGAGTGAACTCACTCAAGTCTCTTTATTCAAGAAAAGGGAATAAAGGGATTTGGAAAAAATGTCACTAGAAGTGACTGAGAGTGAGTGATTTGCAATGTTATTGTGATTCGTCTTCTTTTCAAATTTTAATAATTCAATGAAATGTACAATAGTTTAGGTGAATTTCAACGAATTCAGGATAAATTCATAAGAATTCTTAGTTAATTCAAAACAATTCAGGCAATTTTAATTAAATTCAGAAGAATTTAAACAAAATCGAAATTATTAAAATGGAAGTGAGCGGTATTCAGAGCGTAATGAATAGGATTTTAATGGATTGGAAGAAAGACTTTGAAAAACGAAGAACAATTATCAAAATAAAATTCGATAGAATTTAGGGAAATCCAAGATAAATGAGGAGCATTTGATGGAATTTATGAAAATTCTAGGTAAATTGAAAAATAACAAGTCGTGGGAATCAATCTAAGTTATAAGCGACTTTACGATGAATTAAAGGATATAAGGGAAAAAAATCCATTGGATTGAGTAGAATTAGGTGAATTTACAAGCGTTCAGGGTAATTGCAAAGAATTTAAGACAATTTGGGAAAATTTGAGAGGATCCAGGATAAAATAATAATTTTCGGGATGAATTCTGATCTGATGATGAATAAGAAAGGATTCCAGATGTATTAAAAAAAATTCGAGATGAATGGAAAATAATTTAAGCGAAAGCAAAATTTGTATGAAAATTCAACAAAATTCCATTGGTTTCAGTAAAACTGGCGTGAATAGCAAATTGATGAAATTTACAAACATTATTAGAAATTTCGGGTAAATTTAATAGAATTAGATCTTTAGAGTGATTTTTACGTTTAAGAAAGTGAATATAGTGAATGTATGGCAGCCCTGAGAAGTGCCTCAAAATTGACAATAATTATCAAGCTTACATAGTTTTTTAGTTGAATCATAACAAAATAAATGCTGAAGCATTTTTAGAATCTCTAAACTTTTGAAAATATGTTTTTTTTAGTGTTTCCAAATTCAAAATTCTTTCCCGTGAACCGGTATAAATATTTCTAATTTATTTCATGATAAGAACATTCCCTTTATAATTCAAAAGATATTCTGAATATTTTTTCAATTTAATTTCTTCAATCAATAAATATTCCAGAAAGAACAGGTTGAGGGTCATTTCCAGAACATTAATTGAACTTAAATTTAAAATTTTCGTATTGTAAGCCCGATATTTTCAAAAAAATTTAGTTCCATAAAAATTAGGGTATGCTCCCTCATTAAAAAGGAATACTTGCTCAATTTTTAATTGCGTAAATGTGTAATAATAAAATGATCATTTTCTTTAGAATCACAGTTCTTGATTTCTCAATGTAAAATCTAAATGTTTAATTTTACGGACCTGCTTAGGATAAGTACTCAACTTGGCATTTAAAAAAAAAAATAAATCTAATAAGCACAGATTCACAATTTCTACGCAAATACTTCATTTCCACAGAGGAAGAATTTCGTCATAACTGTCAAAGTAAAATAGTTGACAAATTTTCTGATAAAGTAAAGCGGAACCTTTAAACAATTAAAAGAAATATGGCAGTATTCTTTCAACAAAGGGAAGAAATTTAGGGGGTAGAGTTTGCAAAGTTCAAATTTCCATTTCAGAATGAAAATAATATGACTAAAAAATTTAATAAATTATAAAGAATACCTATAATCATGAAATTGTTTTTCTGATACTTTAACTACGAACATGACAATGCAAAAATAAAACGATCAACTTACCACGTAAATATACAATATATAACAAAAAAACTGACAATTATTGCAAAGAACCCTGTCATTTTGTTATTTTATCGGCAACAATCGTAACACTACGATTCCTCTAATTATTTTCCTAATGATCACAACCTGGAAATTAAAAACCCTTATAAATTCAATTCAGAGTTTCGTCACAATGAGGAATTGTCTAATATTTATTGGATTCAGAAATAAACTTCTGTTAAAAAATGATAACAAATTTTAATCCTTAGACATAAAATTAACTTATGCATAAACTAAAAATACTTATGAATTACCTCATTCCAATGTTAAAAAAAATAATCCAAATTTCGTATTTTATTCGATCCAATATCTCCAAAACTCCAAAACATTCTGAGTCATTGGGAGGTTATGTTGGGCAGTATGATCTGTTTTCATTTTCTTAGCCTCCATTAAATTTGTGAATTTAGATGGTTTTAATTCTTTATTATTTATAACCATTTCATTGTTAACTGTCACATTTTGGAAGTTAGGTTTTTCCACGGTTTTTGTCATTGCTTTTTTACATAATATGTAGATATGCTTAGTGGAATCACGGATATGACGAACAAAAACTCAACATTTATCACACACAAGGTAAACACTATTTCTGTTTACTGCGAGTTTGACTGGTTTGACCAAAGATATTATCTTCGGTTTGACTCAGTTTGACTGTTCGCGATCCGACAGCGACAGTTTATTGCGATAATAATATGCAATGTATAAAGTATAAATACATATGCTTCTTCTTCTTCTTTCAGATCAGCCAATCATGGTTAATCTGCGTTGACACCATACTTGCTGAAGCAGCTTTGTATA
>WSXT02168143.1:0-23501 GCA_011762715.2 Neuroterus valhalla | reverse complement strand
CCAATCTGGAAAATAGAGGGGTTTATAGACCAATCTGGAAAATAGGGGACTTTATAGACCAATCTGGAAAATAGGGGCGCTTAGAGACCAATCTGGAAAATAGGGGACTTTATAGACCAATCTGGAAAATAGGGGAGCTTAGAGACCAATCTGGAAAATAGGGGACTTTATAGACCAATCTGGAAAATATGGGACTTTATAGACCAATCTGGAATATAGGGGAGTTTATAGGCCAATCTGGAGAATAAGAGAGTTCATACACCAATCTGGAAA
The DNA here is from genome assembly GCA_011762715.2 of Neuroterus valhalla. Taxonomy (NCBI): domain Eukaryota; kingdom Metazoa; phylum Arthropoda; class Insecta; order Hymenoptera; family Cynipidae; genus Neuroterus; species Neuroterus valhalla. The sequence continues at coordinate 23,228 of WSXT02168143.1, read as the reverse complement.
ATAAGGGATCCTGAGAAAAGAACTTTGAAAAAAGGGAAATTCGGGAAACAAACCTTGAGCGTAGGTGACTTCAGAAACCAAATTTTAAAAACAGGATGGGTTGGGGCACTTGATGCTATCGATGGTCTACATCCAAACGCGTGTCAGTAATCGGCTATGCTCGGGAATCTTGGTCTTATGTAGTTTTACACTTCTCCAAACAAAGTATCAGGCAAATTTGAGCGTTTCAAATAAAAACTCATCAGGATGAAGTAAGTCAGGCATTTCGTGCAGGCTTATTATGATAGTTCAGGTAATTGCGTTTTTCAGAGAGGGATTTGAGTTGAAGAATTTGATGTCTACTTACCTGTGGGAGGGGGAAGCATAGATACGTGGAAATTCGAAAAAGGTTCACATGGAGTGAAAATACAATCTAATCAAATTTCCAACAATTCAAAAAAAGGTGCCTTCGAATTTAGAAATGGTGTAACCCTCCGAATTTTCGAAATGTTCATAAATCTTTTGGCTGATAAAAACATAACCTATACAAGACTTCAACTTGACTTACGCTAGAAAAATGTGTTTTTCTTGAACGAATCCAGAGGCAGTATTAGAATTAGAAACTATCTCCGAGTTCGGGCACTGAATAGTTGGAATTGATCGATGCACGCCGAACCGACGCGACGGCTGTAATTATAGCCTTCGTAATAGAAAATTCATCTAAATGCTGGAAAGCGATCATTTTCAGGCCAGGAAGAATCTCTTGTTGCGCACGACAGAACTGTAAAAGTAAAAACTAATCAAAGAAACATCTTCTCTCTAATGCATCTTTAATTGCTCGTTCGTCTCAGATATCAGATGAGAAAGAAGAAATTAGAACTATTAAAACTGTTCATGGCTGCTTAGGCGGCCCTTGTTTTGTCCTGTCTGATTATCTTTCTGGTGACTCAAATCGAAGCTGTTGGTATGTAGAATTAGGATGAAGAAAATTTTATTACAATACTTCAAATTCTCATCAATAAAGATGTAAGGTATCACTTTTTAATTTCGAAAAATAGAGATAACGATTCGGACAATCGTGTCAATTTAGACCCATCTAGTTTTCGTCCATTCTCGGCGTTTTGAGACCTCCCGAGTCAGAATTTTTTTTCTACGACAATTTCCATCTATCTGTCTTTATTACTCCTTTCTTTCCTTCTTTCTCTCTTCTTTCTTTCCTTCCTTCCCTCCTTTCTTTCTTTTCACCTTTCTATCTTCCATTCTGTCTGTTTGTTTTTTTTCTGTATTCCCACCTGCCCGTCAGTCCGTCTGCGTGTCTGTCTCTCTGTCTGTCTATTAGGCTGTCCTTTAACCGTCCACAAGTTTGTCTGTTAATGCTTCCGTAGATCCGTTTTTATTTCTTTTTCCTCTCCATCTTCCTCTTCTTCTCTCTACGTTTTTTCCTGTTTGTTTGTTTGTCTTCACGTCTGTCCATCCACCTGTCTGTCCGTCCGCACGTCTATCTGTCTGCGTGTCTGTCTATAAGGCTGTCTTTGAACCGTCCACAAGTCTGTCTGTTATGTTTTGTTATCTACTCTCTGTTTTTGTGTTTGTCAATCCTCCCGTCTATCTGTCTTTATTTCTTTTTTCTTTCCTTCTTCCTTTCTTCTTCCTTCTCATCTTTCTTTCTTTTCTCCCTTCTACCTTCCATTCTGTCTGTTAATTTTCTGTTTATCTGTCTTTCTGCCCGTCTGTATGTCTGAGTGTTTGTCTTCCTGTCTGTCTATCAGGCTGTCTATCTGTCTCTTAAAACAAAATTTGTTTGTTCGTGTTTATTCAAAAGAAATTATTTGAAGGAACGTTAATTATAGTGCTTACCACCGCAATTTCTTCACAGAAAAATATATACTAAAATGCGTATGAATAAATATGTTAAAAAAACAAAATTTGATTCGTAGAAACATAGATAAACTGATCATTTTCTTAACATTGTGTATTAATTTGCCTTTTATTCAAGAATTTATTCTCAGTTATTAAATGAGAATAAATAAAGAATGGAAATAATTAAAATGCCGTGCTAGATAATACACTCTAATAACAAAGAAACGTTGCTGAAAAATCGTAGTCAGCTTGATAGGAAAAATAGTGTTCCCTCTAAAAAACAGGCTCAAATTAAATTTTTTTCTTATTTTGTAGAAAATATCAATACGGTTCTCCGAGCAATACATTGGCGAATGATTTCTTCAGGGGCAAACCTAATCTTCATGTTAGGTATGGCAAAACGATAAGTTTGTTTATTAGATTAGTTCTACCAAATACAAAGTATTGTTGTATTACCAAGTATTAGGCAAAATGTATTCCCACATATGATAAGTTAATTAAGGGAGAACCCATGTAGTAAAAATAACATAATTTTAAATTTGTTTGATAATTTTGTTCAAACAAAGAGTTCTCTTCTTCTTGCGTTAGAGATTCGTACAGAAGAGCTATGAGCATGAAATTTATTGTTGGTTCTGTTCGAAAAACGAGACAAATCTATTTTAAAAGGACGAATTTAGGCCTTTATTTATAAAATTCGTTAGGGTAATTAACAAATGGTCTTTTTTGCAAAGTGGTACTTTCAAAATATGTCTTTCAAGATTCAAACCCAAAAGTTCACTTTGAAAGAAGTTGAATATCAATTTCACTAAAGAACTAACTTCTGCTGATTAATTTGTTTGTAACAATTGTACAATTTTTCGGAGATACGCCCCCCCTGTAATTTGTGTTTATTATCTTGCTGAAAATTCAAAAGCTCCAATTTGAAGCAAAAAATTGAAAATATTCAAATAATATCAGCAAAAAGTTTTTTTGTCTACATGCAACTCATTTGCCGCAATCCTAGCTTTTGGGTTCTCTAATTCTGCATTTTATATTGGAAATGCGAAATTAAAATGACGGATGCAACGCGGCGAACAATTTTACCAAAAAAAATGAAATTTGCGTAAAATTTCGATATACGTTTTTCTTGCGTTTGTGATTGACAGATATGTAAACCGATATAACCTCAAATGTGAAACTACTTAAAAACCGTCAATAACATTTCAACAACAACAGCAAATCAAATTATCACAGTCCTGCATAATATTTTCACATAAGTGAATTAAACCTCGAATTCATGGATAATATAAAAGCGATGTAAAGATTAAATGTTAAGTTCCGCAAGAAAAAAAGTATATAACCTCCGCCGAATCAAAGATTTTGTGTTTATAAAAACGCTCAGAGTGTACAGTAGCCGAGAAGAGCATAAAACATTCACTAACGCAAAGCTTAAGATTACTAGACCGATAAGGACTACGCCTCTCTCGAGTTGCCCCACGTTGAGCGCCAAATAGGACAGGATCAATTCCGGACTTAAATTTGGGAATTTCATTTTAATCAGTTCATATTCTTTTCGTATGGGAAGACCCAAAATAATTTAACAGAAACAATATCCATTTCTCCAGAAAAATTATTATTAATACCAGTACTCACAGCCCCGTTGTCGAACGTCATAATAATCCGGTACAGTTTTCAATTGTTGGAATAATCTAAATAAGTATAATATAAACTTATCCTGATATCAGATTTCGACTGAACCACTCCACAATGGTGATGACAATTCCAATTTAGGGAATTGACTCTCGATGCATTTTGACCATATACATCTCAAGATATCGCAACTGTTCGCAACGAAGAGTACCCGCTTTCGCTTGCCTCGTGGTCGCGTAATATCTCTATGATTCTAATTGCCGCGCGTCGCTCTTGTCCGGGTCCCAAGACCCTTCGGTTGTCAATCGAACAACGAGTCAATCAGGAACCTTACATATCGACGACAAATTTGAATTTAAAACTCGACTGGAGAGTCCTAAACGAACTTCAAGATGAAAATTCTCTACGTCTTCGGACAGGTCATTTCTGGATATTTCAATCTAACTCCTTTGACTGAATTGATTTCCTGTCACATATTGTAACACAATTTTTTATGTGTGAATAGAGCCGAGAAGCGTGTAATATTCCCAAGAGAAGATGCTCGCCGGACCCCTCCGTAGCTCAAATGGGAGAGCACCCGTCCGGCAAGCAAAAGGTCATCGTTTTTGGGTCTCAGAGGGGTGAAAGGCGGACCTTTTTAACAGCATATTTTATTTCATTTTTGATATTATTTTTCTCCAGGTACAATTCTCCTGGGTCATCAACCTAAAGCGGCAGTATTATATTTGGCTTTTCATTGAAATCTCTACCATTAGATTGGATCTAATGGCAGAGAACAAACTTTGATTACATCAGACCAAAAACCGCAGATTTTTAAAGTCAGAATTATTGTCAGGGAGACGGAAATCAGCGGTCATTAGAACGCCTAATGGAAGTCGTGTCTTGACGAGAAATCTCTTGGGTCTAAACGTGTGGTCTAGAAAAGAATTATTCGAAGGGATTCTTAAAGATAAGGGAAGACAACGGGAGTCAAAGACTTTATTCCACTTTCATTCCAGTCTTTTGTCATTTCCCGTTTTGCAGACAACACCACAAAACATTGAATTTCAACGTCACTTTTAAAAATAATAATGAAAATAAAACCGAAGGAGGAGGATTTGCAAGAGAAATTTAGTCATTACTCAAACCGGATTAATTAATAATTAAAATGGTAAATCTTTAACTTAGAAGACTGTTTCTTCAGCTGAGTATTTAAATTCCCGAACACGGAAGATGTCTGAAAGAAAAGTTCTCACTTCTCAATCAAATATTGTTGAAATAAAAGAATGAGAAACAAAATTCCAAGTCATAGAAAAATTGCATTCTCAGATAAAGATATTTATTTAAAAAAGAGCATGTATGGAAAAAAAGTTTTAGTGTCGAAAGACGTAATGAAATTTCATTCCAAAGAATCTACAAAACAGTTGAATTTACAACTTGAAGATATGAATTTTATTAAGAAAGGTCATTTTAAACCAAATATTGGCATGCGCTTTCAAAATAATTAAATTTTTCACGGCAAGCGACTGTTCATTCTCTTCTAAAATCGATACTGTTTAGCATGAAATTTAAAACTCTGTTGAAATGTTTTTCTTAGAAAATTCGTCTTTGTGGCATAACAATCCAACCACTTTGTTAGACGTTTGTATTCTCCTCGACTCAAAATACCTTCATGATCAAAAATTCAATGATGTTGGTAGCTAATTGAACCAATTAGTTAAAAATGACTGTTTTGTTGATACATAGCTTTTTTCTTACAATTTTTGATGAGTCATACTTTTTGTTAGAAAACTGGATTGATTCATTGAAAATCTGTCTTTCCAGCCTGAAAATTTAACGATTTGATCAAACATTTTGCTTCTTCTAGACTAAAATTTTAATCTTGGTTTAATATTCAACCTTTATTCTGAAAATTCAATTATTTTGGTAGAAAATCTAACTATTTGGTTAGAATAATCTTTTTTTTTTTTGCACATTTCCCAGTTAAGAGTCTCACTCATTCTGTAGAGAATTCGTCATTTTGGGTTGAAAATTCGAACATTTGGTTCAAATCTTGTTTGCTGAAGAAGCCCTCGATTTTGATTTAGAAATTCTCTCTTTTTCCGTAAAAATCCAATCTTTCCTGTTCAAAAATTCAACTATAATAAACCTTATATTGCGGTCCTGGACAGGATCGCTTTTGACCCTAAATCAATTACATGACCAAAAAAAATTTTGTTGTTTCTCGATACGGAAAAAAAAAATTAAAAGTGTGGCATGTTAACATTTCAGATCCGTAAATTTCAACTGAATTCCAACGTGTGATATGTGAGGAATGAAGTTCTCGGTTTGTTCTGGATCTTATCCCATTTTTCTAAGTTTCTAACTGTCGACGCTTCCTGTTTATTGTGTAATACGAACGAATTTTTTAATCAAATTCGAAATTTATAGTTAATTATTGTTCTCATTCTATTGACAACGGTAACTACTCACATTATTTAAATCTCTGAGCAGATGAGAAAAAAATAACAATATAATAATAAGAATAAAAATATGCTAAAGTCAGTCCATCTTCACGAATGCTTGTGAAATTTGCCAATGAAAAACTGATTTCTATCAATATTTAAAAAAATTAGATGTAGGAGGGAACCAGAGAAATTTCGAAAGAGACAGATTTAAATTGCGCGCGAACAGTCACTGATCACGTGATTCAGATTCCATCGGTTATCTCTCATAAATTGCGCTCCATGTTCGGCCAATAAGTGCGCTCCTTCTCTATCACGAGTTCGAAAGCATCTAACCTAATCTGGCATCATAGCGGCTGAACTTCTCCCAGCGGTACATTCTTGCATTGAAAATTGGGGTTATATACCTTTGAACCAGAAAAAATTCATCAATTTTCTACAAATTTTTTTAGTTTTTAATCTTTGTTAGTTTATAATTGGTTGAATATTGAACGAAAGTACATGTTTCAAAATGTTTGTGAAAAATTTGTCATCCGCAAATTCGATAAAATGTGCACTGTGTAGCTCTTGCCCGATAATGCGTCTTTTCGTCATTCGCTTGCGGTGGCCATGATATTTCAGGAACGGCTTATCTAAAAGGCATGTAATAAAAAAGAAACTTTAGTTTATTGTTTTATCTCGTTCGTGACCGAAGGGATTTGTTGTTAAAAATTTTTTGCACCGATGGTAATGATTTTTTCGTAACAATTGAATTTTCGAAGATTCGATTATGAGTATTTCAACTGAAATGAATGAAAATCTTCTTCCAGATGTAATTTCCCTCGTTCACGAACGAGATAAAACAATAAATTAAAGTTTCTTTTTTATTACATGTCTTGTTCCTGCAATATCATGGCCACCGTAAGCGAATGACGAAAAGACGCGTCACTGGGCGAGAGTGCACATTTTATCGAATTTGCGGATGAAAAATTTTTTACAAACATTTCTAAACATGTACTTTCGTTCAATATTGAACCCATTATAAACTAACAAAAATTATAAACTGAAAAGAATTGTAGAAAATTGATGAATTTTTTTTTGGCTCAAAGTTATATAACCCCTTAAACATAAAAAAGTTTTCTTTTACTTTAACAGTGCGAGTGCTTGAATTATTTCATTTTGTGAAATCATCCCTGATACAGGAGAAATCTACAAAAAAGGCCGATGTTATTTCAAAATACAAGGGATCCTTGTCAGGGGTCTCATAGAATGTCCTCTGACGGCCCCCAATAATTTTGCGTAACCAAACTGGCATGGCCTATGACAATCTGCCTGATACGGAACCTGACATTATTATGGGATTCCCATCAGAGACCCAAAAACACCTCATCAAGATTCATACCCAAGTAATTGCTTAAGAATTCTCTCTACATCCTCATCAGAGAAAGTATCCGATTTGTGTAAAAAATCCCCCCTCCCCCCTGATCTCATCGAATTTGTATGTCTGTATGTCTTGCCTTTAGGAGAACAACTTTTGAAAAAACGTATCTATTCAATTGGCCTTCGGTTGGCCTCTTTCAGTATCAGAAACTGAAGGTCAAGTTCGTTAGCCAACTATTTGGATCAAAATTTGAGAATGAGAGCATTTGAAAAATTTTTGAGACCATTTTTTTCAAGAATCAAAAATTTTAAGTATGGCTTCCTGTAGTAAGTAATGAGTGGAACAAGAACATTTAAAAATTAAATTTCTAGAAAAAGCACACAGCATATGAAAAAAATAAAGCAACAAAACCTCACTGTTTTGGAGAAATTTGGATCGAGTGCGCAGCTCGAGACACGCGATGAAAATGTATTCGTTAAAGCCGGAGAAGCTTGAACAGAAGAGAATTGACAATTATAAAATTAAAGTAGTCGACATTTTGCTTCTGACTTCCAGAAGCTCTATATACAAACATAGGGAAGTAAAAAACCCTGCGCGGAGTGCGAGGTGAGTTTATCATCCAGCGTGAAGCGCGAAATCCGACAGACGCGTGCCCCAGGCGAGCTCAAACTTGCGAGCGGAGATTCTTTTATGTAAATAAAATCGATTAGGTTGTAAAAGAACTTTCTTTGTCGATGAACCTTATTTTCCGTGAAAAGTTCACCTTTTTGTATAGAAAAATAATCTAGTTTGTAGATAATTTATCTTTCTGGCTAAGGATCGAACTATTCTGTTCATTTGGAAAATCAATCTGTGTCGTTTCAGGATGAAACAGTTCTTCGGGAAATCCATCATTCTAGTTGAAAATTTCACTCTTTCGTTGAAAATTTTACTATTTGGCCGAATATTTTATATTCCATGCTGTGAAATCGATTATCTCGATTGCAGTGATCAGTTGGTCGTGGGGGCTCTTGGTGGTTTGGAACTCACCTTAATATGTTTATCCACCTTACCACTAAATTAGTGGTGAGGTGTGTAGAAGGAATAAGATAAAGAAGGAAAGAAACAAGGGAAAGATATTCCAATTATCTCGATTGTTTCCCAAAAATTAATTTTTTAGTTGTTTTTTGTCTTTGAACAATATTTTCCAAATTTCTTCATTTTTCTTTCTAACACTTGATTTTGATTTCTTTGCAGATGTCAGTGAGCACTATCAGCACAAGGAAGTTTAGCCGTGCTGGTACACCAAGCTCAATCCTTTCATCGGATAGTGATATCCGATTCACCAGGAAGCTGGGAGGTCAATATCGTTGTGGTTGCTGCGTGCTTGCTGCCTTCCTACTTTTTTTACTCTTTTCTGGAGTATCGATATACCTCGGTTGTAAGTATAATATCTAATTAAAAAAACATTTATTATAAGAAAAAATTTTCATAAGATAGCCAGGGTAAGTTCTTTATCAAGATCCCTACGATACCGACTTTGATACCTTCCTACAGCTAAAGTGGTTCATATCCATGCTAAGTTTTTAGAAGGTTTTAACCTACAGAAGAATATTACCCATGAGTTGTTTGCGCAATTCAGACTAATTTTTGTATTCTTTAGCAGGTAAGATTTAACCTTAACAAAGATTAGTGAGTTTTCAAACTAAAAGTTGACTTCTAAAACAAAATAGAGAATTTTTCAGGAGACGGTCAAATTTTTAATCCTAGAAACGAACTTTTTAGCCAAAAAAATAATGCTGAATAAAACAGATTGATTTTTCTGCATGATAGTCCACTTCTGCATGATAGTCCACTTCACTTCAACGAAAAACTATTTTCATTTCAGATCTAAAACAGTTGAATTTTACCACAAAAAAATGAATTCTCAAAACAGAAGTTCAATCCTTCAACAACAACAAAAAATAATTTCTGACCGAACAGTTGCATGTTCAACAGAGGAAGAAGAAATTTAGACCAATTTTTCAGAAAAAAATAATTTTCCAGAAAAAAAATAATTTTCCAACATGTAAAAATTTACGGTAAAGAGAGGAAAAGAAACTTCAACCGAATTGTTGAAATTTCGAATAGAGTAAGCAAATATCCAGGAATTGATTGGATTTCTGAATTGAAAATATGCATTCTCAACCAAAAACTTATTTCCCAACTAAATAGTAGCATTTTTCAGAAGAATAGTAGAATTCTCTACGTGCGAAAAAGAATATTCTGTAGAACAGTTGAATCACAAAGTTGTAAAGATCCATTTCCATAATACTGTTGGGATTCCAGTCTGAATATAAGAATTTCGACCAAAAAAGTTCCAACCAAATGTTGATTCAAACCAAACATTCGAGTTAGTTGTCAGCATGGAAAGACGAATTTTCAACAAAACTGTTAAATTCTGAATTCAATGCTGAGAATTTTCCGAAAACCTGTTAAATTTTCGAACAATATTGAAGTAGTTATTTTTTTCGAGAGAGAAAATAAATTTTCAACTACAGAATAACAAACTTTAGAAAATAAATGAAAAACAGGTAAATTTTCAAGCCATTGAAAAAAGTAATTTATTAAAATAATTTTCAACAAAGTGATATATTTTCCAATCAAGTAATTGCATTCATGATTAGGGAAATTAATTATGAAGAGAGGAAGAATTCACAAGACACATCAATATTCAACTAAATTGATAAATGTTCGTTAAAAACATTAATTTTCAAGCGAGAGGGGGAAGGTTTTCGAAAAAGGAGAAGTTTTTTGGAGAAACGGGTAGAAGTTTGGGCCTTTAACTTTGAAGCCTGTTACCCAAACGAAAGCTATTCCAGATATTGTTCAAGGTAGTTGCATTTCCTAATAATTCAAAAAAAAAACAATGATCTGGGTCAAATAGGTCATAAGTTCGAACATCCTGGAGTTTACCATTTTTTATCTATTTTTCAGAAAGTTTACTTGTACTCAGGTTTTCCGAAATAACTCGTTTCTGAGTGAAACTACCTGAATGAGTCAAGGGAAAAGCTTGTAGAGCAAAAAATTCCACGTAGATTCGGCATACATTTTTCACATAGCCCTAACAGTTCATAGCCCTAACAGTTCATAGCCCTAACAGTTCATAGCCCTAACCCCCCAAAGTTCACCATTTTTTACCTCTTTGTCGGGGAAAATTACTCTTGTTCATTATTTTCAAAATAAATTCTTTCTGGTTAGAACTGCGTAATGACACCAGAAGAAAATTGGGAGGGCAACAAATTTCTCGTGAATTTGAGAAAACTTAGTTACATATCCATTATAGTTCATGAGTTATAGCTCCCAAAGTTCACTATTTTTCACCTCTTTTCCGGAACAAAATTACTCGTGACCAGGATTCTCAAAATAACTCGTTCTTGGGTAAAATTACGTTCATGACACCAGAGAAAAAGTCGGAGGCCAAGAGATTTCTCGTAAATTTGAGAAAACTCATTTACATATCCCTAATAGTTCACGAGTTATAGCTTCCAAAAGTTCAACATTTTCACCTCTTTGTCGGAAAAAATTACTCGTGACCAGGATTTTCAAAATAACTCGTTCATGGGTAAAATTACGTTCATGACACCAGCAAAAAAGTTGGAGGCCAAGAGATTTGTCGTAAATTTGAGAAAACTCATATACATATCCCTAATAGTGCACGAGTTATAGCTTCCCAAAGTTTACCATTTTTCACCTCTTTGTCGGAAAAAAATTACTCGTGACCAGGATTTTCAAAATAACTCGTTCTTGGGTGAAATTACGTTCATGACACCAGAGAAAAAGTCGAAAGCCAAGAGATTTCTCGTAAATTTGAGAAAACTCATATACATATCCCTAATAGTGCACGAGTTATAGCTTCCCAAAGTTCAACATTTTCACTTCTTTGTCGGAAAAAATTACTCGTGACCAGAATTTTTAAAATAACTCGTTCTTGGGTGAAATTACGTTCATGAGACCAGAGAAAAAGTCGGAGGCCAAGAGATTTCTCGTAAATTTGAGAAAACTCATTTACATATCCCTAATAGTTCACGAGTTATAGCTTCCCAAAGTTCAACATTTTCACCTCTTTGTCGGAAAAAATTACTCATGACCAGGATTTTCAAAATAACTCGTTCTTGGGTAGAATTACGTTCATGACACCAGCAAAAAAGTTGGGGGCCAAGAGGTTTCTCGTAAATTTGAGAAAACTCATATACATATCCCTAATAGTGCACGAGTTATAGCTTCCCAAAGTTCAACATTTTCACTTCTTTGTCGGAAAAAATTACTCGTGACCAGAATTTTTAAAATAACTCGTTCTTGAGTGAAATTACGTTCATGACACAAGAGAAAAAGTTGGAGGCCAAGAGACTTCTCGTGAATTTGAGAAAACTCATTTACATATCCCTAATAGTTCACGAGTTATAGCTTCCCAAAGTTCAACATTTTTCACCTCTTTGTCGGAAAAAATTACTCGTGACCAGGATTTTCAAAATAACTCATTTTTGGGTACAATTACGTAAAAGCCTCCCAAAGTTCACTATTTTTTACCTCTTCGGCAGAGAAAATGACTCGTGTTCAGTATTTCCAAAATAACTCGTTTCCGAGTGGAACAACGTGAATGGTGCCAAGGAAAAAACTGGCGGGCAAGAAAAATTTCACGTAAATTTGATGGAATTATTTGCAGAGCTCTAGTAGTTCATAATTTACGACCTTCCAAAGTTTACAATTTTTTATCAATTCGTCTGAGGAAATCGCTTGATTTAGGTATTTTCCAAAAAACTCTTTTCTGGGTGGAACTCATTAATAACGCCAGAGAAAAAGTTGCAGGGTAAGAAATTCCACGTCGATTCGGAAAAAAATTATTTACATAGCCTCCATAAGTCATGAGGTCAGACCTCCCAAAGTTCACCATTTTTATCCATCTTTAGAGGAAATTTCTTGTGCCCGGTCTTTTCGAAATACCTCATTTCGGAGCAAAAATGCGTTGATGACTCTACAGAAGAAGTTGTAGAGTAAAAATTGCCACGTGAATCCGAAAAAAATTACTCACGAAGCCCTTATAGTTCTTGAGTTAAGACCTCCTGAAGCTAATAATTTTTTATCTCTTTGTCAGAAAAGATTACTGGTACTTAGTATCTTTGAAATAAAATCAATCATTAAGCCCTAATGAGCAACGAGTTATGACCTCCCTAAGTTGACCATTTTCAACCAATTTGTCAGAGGGGATTCCTCTTGTTCTTTCCGAATTCCAGAAAAATATTGTCATCCATCTTTTATAGGTAATAAGTAATGACCATTCTAATGGAATTTATGCATGCTTAGTTCTACCAAAAAAAAAACATTCTTTTTGCGTTAGGAACACATTTTTTGCATTTAATTTGTGAAACTCACAGTGTCCTCGACAGCGAAAAGCACTTCTGAGATAGAGACCTTGCTATTTGTAGCGTGAAGCATGAAGCTCCGTATTAAATTAAAATGAATTGTAATCTCCCGAATGAAATTCACTGCATGACGGTTACAAATTGTTCACGCCAAGTGACAAAGTTTCCATCGATTTTCTCACACTTTTTCTGAAATTGGGTGACTCCTCTGAGGACTTGGGATCATGCTCTAAAGGATCCAGACTTGATAGATATATCTTCTCATCAAGATTGATGGCATTTAAAGAATCCTCTCTCATAAGTATTACTACGGTCCTTGAACTCCACAATTCAGCATAACCACAAGCTCGCCGAGTCGGAAAATGCGATCGCTTAGAAGTCGATCTGGAAAAGCATTATAGAGCAAAAAGAAGAAAGAGCTATTCGACTCGATTTACCGTAATTTCCCACCTTCAATTAAATTAACTCGTCTAAGACCGTAACCGAAACTCCTTTCCATAATCCACGGTTCTTGCACTTTGCAGGCTGTGAACTGTGATCGACGTTTTGCTTCAGCACCAGCGCGATTTTATCTCTCAAGGTCGAATTTGGTCGTGAGCGTGGCAAATGAGACGGGAAATGAAAAACGAGACAGATCGTCATAGATTAATTAACCAAACAGGAAGGCGCAGAATTTGAAGTGTCGAGCTCGTAACATAATGAGAGGTCTTATCTATGTTATGAGTGGAAAAGTCCTTCCAGATTAACAGATGCAGAGAAGACTTTTTGTTCACTTTTACGCTTCTCTCTGTGATCTGTCTCAAGCTCAACATCTGATCCACTCATGATCTTCCTGGCATAAATGTAGATTGGGACGATAATCGCATTTCTCCAATCATTTGAAACTTCACTGTTCACAGCACACATATTCATAAATTGACACAGCCACACAAACAAATGCTCCAAACCACTCTTGAGTATTTCGAAGGAAACACCATCCACATTAGTAGCCTTACCATTCTTTAATTTTCTATCAACGGAAATAATGTCGTTGATACCAATTCTGCTTCCGCTACCTATTTCGGCATTGTCTAACGTATCCTCGTATGCTTCACGGTTGTTATACTTCATGACTCCACCTTCATATAGCTTCTCAAAAAAATCACATAAACAGTCTTTGACCTCGTCTGGATTCCACAACATTACACCATCAGCATTCCTAATTCCGAGTACCTCAGTGCTAGTGTTTCTTTTCCTAGTCTTCCTAACCCATTTTTCCAATAGTCTGCTATTTCTTCAAAATAATTATGCATTTTTGTGTCTGCTTCCGCTTTGATTTCATCCTCTCTTACTTTCACAACATGTTTGCTCCTTTTTTCTCATCCCTATAATCTTTTACTACTCTGGTTCTTATGTTATTGATAAGTCCTATAACATTAATAATTCTTGAGTACGCTCCATTTTTCTCGTTGACTGCAAGGCGTATTTCGTTATCCCGCCAAGCATCACCAGAACTTCTTCCTACAGTCCCAGTAATAGACACTTCCGATGTGCGTTGCAAACCAACCCAGCTGTTCATGTCTCCGAGTAGAATTATTATCTCGACAGAATCACATGTTTCTATGACATTATTCAACGAGACCCAAAAAATGTCTTTTGCCTCTCTACTGTTATCATCAAGAAGATCCCAGCTTGCTACAGTTAACACTCCTCTGATTCCCACTTTCATGCTTACCCATAATAATCTAGGAGTATCTCGCAATTCCTTTCCCTTCAGATTACACCTCTGACATTACACTCACCCAGTCTTCATTCATCACCAGAAACTTTTCCGGGGGCATGCGGTCCGTTAATTGAAGTGACAGTCCCGTCATGCGGGGCTATATTATAATTGATATCATACATTATGAAAAAAATCCACTCAACTACTAACTTCAAGGATAAGGAAGAAGCGGATGATAAGGATATAAAGTACTGACGATTCTCAATCGAACGAAATGTTGCACTCTTCCTTATCAGTTTCCAGGTTCTCAGATTCAAATTGTGTTACGTCAGTGGCTTGTTTCTCCTTCAATTTTTTGATTCTGGAAATTTTCAGATCGTAGATGTCACTCCTATTCATATAACTCAGCATTTTATCTGTTGTTAGATTTTCTGACAACCATATCTTGGAACCCATTCTGATGGCTCAAAACCTCCTGTGACATAGTGATTCTATAGTAGCTCTTTTTCTAGTATCTTTTTATCTGGGTTCATAGTTTCTCTAACTTTATACCAACATCGATACAAATTGATAAAAAATCTGCTGTTTGAAATTTATTTTCTGAAGTTAATTCCCACACTGATCATCGATACCTGAATCAATTCAGGATCTTTGGGAGAAAAAAAGTATTACTTCTGTAATCAGTACTTTTATTCTACTTGGTTACTTTGAATCAGTAGAGGTAACAGCTGCTCCAGGATTTAGTAATGCTACTTTGGAGAAAAGATTTGTATAACCGAGATCATAACTCCCTCGATGGAAGCTAATTCATTCGAGAATGAACAAGCCGTTTGATTCGTCAATTCCTTTATGTCTTAGTTCACAGTTGGACTGATTGGACAAATAGTTCTTAGATCGCCGACTACTGTCGGCTGTTTGTTTCATGCCTTCAGTATGAATTCAAAAAAGTTTCAATGATAGGAATTGGAAAGTGGTGTATATTTTAGAGGTATGGTACCTGATGGATGATTACATGGTACAGGAGGCAAAATTATGGTATGATTCGGAAATTAAAGTACAATCTGGCAACACTGGCTGACTGAGATGAATCACGGACTATAGAACCCATATAGAACCGTGAGAGCAGAGAGTATTGCAGAGAGTGGAAGTTGATATTGAAAAGCGAAACATCTACCCCGCCAGATGGGGCGCTGCAGTGCTACAACCGCCGTGCCGCCGTGCTTTTGAAATTGCGTATTTTTGAAGGATAAGTTCGGAAGGAGTGATAAAAAAGTATTTCTTAATTTATAAAATAGTATTTTTGCACTTGGGTAGTTCATTTAACCTTTGAATAATCAGTCATCTTTGTCCTCAAAATGTGAGGAGCAGACGAGTAGATTGTCGATGCTGCCTTCAATAATATTTAATCTTTTGAATCGTTCACTATGTTTCTCTACCCCTTTAGTTCTTCTCAATCAGTTTTGCTGGCGTACTTGTGATTTAACTGCGTCTATTTCGGTGTTTACAATCGTCTAGCGCGGCTGTATAGCTTAGTTCGTGTAAAGACCAATAGTGTCGCACAATGTCTCGATCTCCAATATAACTCAATGTATTCTTAAGCGCTCTCTTCAGTATCGGCGACGAACCAAACCTCAAGGCCGCGGAATCCGTATCCCGAGAAATATTCTAAAAGTAAATTTATCTATAATGGATACATGGAAAGGGTGATTATAATGGGTAACTCATTTCTTTGTTACAATACTCAACTCATTAACAATGACTGGTGCAGTTATATAAAAATTACACAAGTCGAACAAGGCAGGGACAAGAAATATCTACCCACTGCTGTATGCTTCGCTCTAAGTTGTGTGTCCGAAGACGGATTCGATATTGCTGATGATGGTATTCCAATGAACACAATGGCAGAAGATGTTGAGTTCATTTCGTTCCCTCGTGAGGTACTTTATTGTTCTCCTACATCTCTGATGAAACAGCATATATAATGCTTGCCTGGATGAGAAGGTCCTCAACCGATTGTATTATTCAACTTCTACTATTTTAACAAACATTTTGGCAAGCTCAGAAAATTTCGCTGAACCACAAAAATATGGTATTGACGATTAAGGTGAGGTATCCAATGGTTGGCAGCTTAAGGGAAACTTTAGCCTTTGAGAAAGAAAATAATTACAAAAGCCATTTTTGTAATACATGTTGTAATAATATACACAGACAAAATTAAATAGAGAATCAAGTAAAGTGCCTAATTTACCTTCACATATGAAAGAAACAGCCAATTAGTTACAGTAAGCTTAGGAGTGTCAAAATGCAATTCTTGGCAGGTTTGACTCGATTGTTGACAAGAGTTTGCCTGATTCGTACTTACTTAGTCCAATAGAAGCTAAATTGTTCATGAATCATATCATACTGAACTTTGATGGCATGATTCGGAATACAGTAACAAAAATAAATATTGTGATAGATTAATTTTTCATTTTCGAATTTATACACTAGCTCGACTTTCTCAATTATTAGATTTTCTCTAGTCCGATTCCTTATTAGGAGAATTACTAGGATCAGTACTCTCAGAAGATTGTTTTCCTTTCTTCCAGGGCTCTTCGTCTTTAGATTTTTCATTCTTCCTATCTTCTTTAGCTTCTTCACCATCTTCCATAGTCGTTTTATTCTTTTAGAATGAGAAGATAAGCCTCATCAGAATTTGTAAAAACTATTGTGAAAAACTGCAGAAATTTGATGAAAAAATGTATCTGTTCTTTTTTTTAACGTACAAATTCAAATACTTATTGGTAAGCGGAACATCCTCCGCGCCAAAAGGGGCGCTGCAGTGCTACAAATACAATGGCCACGTAGTCTGTACTAATTGGCGTGATTTGTAATGAGTAAATGGTATAAAGTGGAAACGAAAGTATTTTTTAGCTTAAAGATGTCATTTTTTGGACTTGGATAGTTTATTCAGCTTCACAACAGCTACACCTGCTTCAAGAAATATAATTAAGGGGCAGAATATTCTAAATTCTGGCATTATTGTGATGTGCGAAGCTACAGTCAAAACTCGTGATGGAGTGATAATCACATTTTTTAATGAATTTTTCTATGCAAAAAGCCAACTTTAGATTTGTGGGGGAGATTTGTCTCTGGTAGTTTTCTCCACTTTCCTAAGTGCGTTACACTATATTTTATACCCATTTCAGGAAAAAAATAATCTCGTCGGATCCTACGTCGGGTCCTAATACTTTCCGTCGTCGGATCCGGCGTCGAATCCAACGTCGGAAACAATCCCAATTTCCTATGTCGTTTCCGACGCTGGAAACTATTAGGTTCCGACGTAGGATCCGACTTCAGATTTTTCAGTACGGCGTTCTTCCAAATAAGTTCTGCTTTCTTATTTTGACACTTACCAGCTCTGATACTCCATGGAAACTTAGATTAAAGTTTTTATCCACTTTGGAGTCACAGCCACTCGCACAACAATCTACCTTAGAGGTTGATTTTCGATGTTCAAGCACGAATCCCATGTTTCCAGCGAAAAATTCCCGCGTATATTTCAGTTCGTTTAGGACGGACTGCGTGGCCATAGGCTAGGTAAGTACCTCTGGCGTTACTAACAGAGGGTCCAGGGACAGTGTGGCAGACAAGTGTACCACGCACTGATTGGCTTCGCCATTGCTAGTTCAGGAAGTAAATACAAGCATTTTTCGGCCTAAAAGTTCGAGATAAGGCAAAAAACTTGTAAAAAGCTTCCATGCTGGCGATGTTGAAGAAGAATCCCACGAGGGACCTAACACTGAAATATCGGGAAAAGTTATTAGATCCACACCAGGGGCTGAAATCACGAGAAAAAAAGAAAATATTTATGATGCCAAAGTAGAGGTTATTCTGACAATCTGCATAACCTAAATTGTTGCACAATTCCAATGTACATAGTAAGGATAATGCTTACGGATAAATGAAAAAGAGCACGCACATTAATCTAATTTGAAATGAATATGTGCATCTAAAAAAATTATGCTAATCGAAAATTGTTAATTCATTACGTTACGTAGTGGGAGTTTCGGAATTTCGGGGGCGGCTAGCGCCCCTTGAGCCCCCTTCCTGGCTACGTGCCTGCTTATAGAATATTTTTTATACTATCTAAATATAACTTTGGGAAATGTTTTGCAAGAAATGTGAATGTGTTTAGTAGAAAAATGGAAATTTTAAAAAACAGTTGAATTTTCATCCAAACAAATATTGAAAAGTTCACTACGTAGTTGAATATTTCTGACTTTATAGTTGCTTTCTTGAATTCAAATTTGCGACCTGAAAATTCAATTTTTCAAAACAAAAAAAGTCACTTCTTTTCGTTCTGTCTTGCTGGATCCTGCATTTTTGTAATTTGATAGTTTTTCGAGAAAATCGTTGAATGGTAATTAATTTTCCGAGGATCGTTAGATTTTTCACCACCTTCGAAATGAGCACTACAAATTCTCGAATTTTCATTAGGTTTCCACAGTTTTTTTCGGGCACCACAAAGGAAACATGACGTTTAAGGTATGAGGATACATTATTATTTCCCTTGATGCATCATTTACAATACTTCTTTAAGGTATTTTTTTCTAGGTTTTATATAAATATTCAAGCAAAATCGGAGCATTTATCCAGTGAGTTTTAGAATAAATTCACTAAAGAGAGAATCTATCACTTTGTTTACATACACATAATCTACAATTTTTCTGTCAAAACAAGTAATCCTTTTTAAATGCATACAGAAAAGCACTGCAATATTATTTCTTCTCGCTTGAACTTTGAAAATATCAGCATACAATTATTACTCTGCATTATTCAATAAATAAGTAAATAAATTAAATACATACGTTCAACGGCGCACAGCTGCAATCCACTTTTCTTTTCTCGCTTTTTCGTAGGATCGGCCAGGAAACATATAACATTCTAGATCCGGATTTTCCTTTTCATTATTAGAACATCCAACTACACAACGAATTCGTTTAGACCGATCAGTTATTTTTATATAAGTTGAAATTGCGCTATCCGTTATAGAGCCCATGTTATCGGCCATCGCGAGGTACCCGACTTCTTAAGGAGTGAGCCGACAGTTGGCGCCACCAGAGCTACTTACGTAGCCTATATTGGTTAGTTCGTGCAGAGACCGATAGTCTCGCATAAAATGTTTCGATCCCCAATACCTACACAGATAATTTTCTTTTCTCAAAACGGTAAAACACGTTTTGACTAATTTCCTCTGGAAAACCACCATATTTATTCGACAACATTTATTCTTTGACTGAAACTGTATCTATCTGTTTGATTTGAAATGTATAGTCAATAGAGTTCCAAAATTCTTCACCTACATTTTTAGGTCTCGAATTATGATTATCCCGAATTATTAGTTGTGCGTATAGAAGTAGCGATATAAAAAAAGGCTGGGTAAAGAAAAGTAGGTAAAAAGAGGAAGGTGAGAAGAGAAAAACAGTTGCGAAGAAGCATAAAAGTGATGCGATTAAGGTCTTACCATAGAATAACGGGTTAATCCAGTAGAGAGTACTCATTCTTTTGAATAATGGTTATTCCCCTGCGGATGGTAATCTTCTATTACTGGGAATAAAAACCTTGTAACCGGAAAAATTTCACAAAACAAGCAAGAAATTTTTCATTCAATTACTCTGATGCAATACAAATAAAGCCTTTTAACACAGAAGGGAAGGGTTGCACATACTAAGTAAAGCGTCTTTTTTATAGAAGGAATACCACATTATTATATATTACCTAAATTTGAGATCCTTTTTTCTCAAGAATGTTCCTCAATGATGTAGTTGGGAGAAAGGAAGGATGTAACATTTATTGCAAATATTTCTCACTCAAAGGCGATGAGGCACAGTTACTGTTCGATCCGGAATCAGACAATGGGGTCATTTGAAGAAACGACCTTAAAGTGAGGAGCCGCGTCCTTGCGGTAATCCAATTGCTCACCATGAAAATCGAATTCCTGCCGAAATTGCCTCTGCGAGTTGGCCAGTTAGTTAACCCAAATGACCAAGCAGCAAGATTGACGATCTGCTTTCTATAGGACATAAAATACTTGATATAACGCCTGTATGTGCACCTGCAGAAACACACACATATATATCAATTACAGTCTACTTCAGTTCGGATGAAATTAATACAGATTATGCATATTTTTCTGTTGCAACTTCAACTTCTATGACCAGTCAATCAAAAAACTTTAGTTCTGAACAAATTAATCTGCATGAGGAAAATTCACAAGTTTAGGAAAAAATTATAATTTATTATGCATAGTATTAAGCCAATCCTGTCGGGATAAGCGTAAGCTGAAGTGACTGGGCAGATATTTCTGCAATGTTTGTTTGTTTTGTCGGTTGCCGAGTTTATTTATTTGGCGCTGATTTCAAATGCAATGTCTCGGGCGGAATTTAGATTAGTTTTTTGCGAATAGGTTCGTTTGACTTGACTGATGATGATTTTAAACTTATTGTTGATGGGCCAACTACTTTATCCACAGTCGGAGATGTTGATTGCAAACAGCTATCTAACTGATTATGTCCCTCACTGACTTTTGGTGGGCTAACTTCTTGGTCTGGAGTTGGAGATGTTGATTTTGAATGGCTTGCTGACTGATGATGATTTCTTACTGACTGTTGGTGGGCCAACGGCTCAGTCCAGAGTTAGATGTATTTTTTTGTTTTTTCTAAACTGGTTGTAGACTGATTATGATTTCTTTCTGACTTTTGACGGGCCATCTACTACAGATTTTCTAGAAGGATATAAGTTCCATTCTCTTGACTGCCATTACAAGCTTGTGGTTCGGTTCGTAGATTAGGAACCTTGGGTGATCCACTGGGAGTAAGCATGCACGAGGGTGTATAATAGTAGGCTGGACTAGTCAGATCCGATGATTCCAACCTATTTCTACTTCAACTGCTCAATTCATTCGTCTTGCAGAGTCATGATCGATTTAATTGGAGCTTTGAATAGTTAGGTTGGTAACTGATGATGACCATAATCTAATCGTTGGTGGGCGTACTTTCCTGAGTACTTAGAAGATAAGTAGTTGGCTGTTGATGGGCGAACTACTTGGTCGTCGTTGACGATGTTGAATTCAATCTGATTGCTTACAAATAATTGTTTCTAACTGACCGTTGCTCTACGAAGTTGCAATAGTTGGTATTCAGGATGATAAGTATGCTTCTGCTTGGAAAAAATGCAGTTCTTAGAGTGCAGAGTGTACCTTTCTAAGTGCCCAGGAGATGAGTTGTTTTGGTGGTAGAAGTTGAAGGGTGCCGCCGTGGTCGTGAAGCCAACGGACACGCGTCAGATGGGTTTTGGGTTCTTTGAAATTGAATTTGGTTCTACGAGTAAAGTTTATAGCGAATGTGCAACTAATGTACTCCCTAAAATGTGCTCTATCAATATGGTTTATCATCTTGCTTTTCAATGATCGCAAAGTCCTTACATATCATGCACACATACACCAAACAGGTTGTAAAATGAAGAGTAATCTAGAGGTTGAGGGAGTGGACCGAATCAAAAGAATAGGGATTTCACAGGCAAACAATAATCGACCGATAGTCTTCGGATGATGCTCTGGCTTATAAAAAGCATGTTAATGGAAAGAAGAACTGAGTTAAAAGGTACGGACATTTTCATAAATCATGACACACATCCAGAAAATCGCATCACTCAAAAATCTGCAAGAAGCAGGAATTCGTGCGATATTCAAAAATAACCAGCTACTGATTGGAACCGAATCTTACATTGCGAGTCAGATTGAGGAAGTAGATTTCCACAATATCATTCGGCAACACAAACAATCAGAGCAAAATACGAATGCTACTGGGAAAACATCCAAAGCCGATACAAACTTATCTCAAAATGAGACTCTCACCTTCAGCAAACGGGAAAGAACACTTCAGTATGAAACTGCATCCAAGTTCAGAAAACAAGGAGATGAAAAGCCTGGCAGCGTAGACAAATACATACAAATAGGAAAGCAAATAAGCAACACTCAAGTCGACGAAAACATGGATAATCAAATCCTAATAGGGCAGACCGAATGAATTCTCGCGGAACTAAGAAGTGTCAGAGAATTACATTATTTTGTTAACAAAGTTATATAGCCGCAACTTCCAAAGTCTGCAATACTTCAAAATTGTAAAAACGAATCATGGGATCCAACAAAAATGTTCTTTTCAATGCAATTGGCGGATTCACTTTAATGTACGCAGCGGAAAATCGGCATTAAGGTACACGAAATTGGTAGAATGCGTTCAAACATGTTTCTATGAAAGTTTATATAGATGGACTCACAACACATCCAATTGCTACACAAGGCAAGATACCGGATCTTGTCCACTAAAACTCACTATAATGAAAGGCGCGGTGAATTTGTGGTGCAAGCTGCTCGAAATTCCCGACGATCGTCTAATAAAACAATGTATAATCGCACTTGTCAAGCTTGATACAGAAGAAATACTAATAACAGGAAATAATTGGGCTTCGCAACTCCATGCCATGATAGAGGGAGTAGGCGAGAGTAGTTACATCTTCTACAAGAGGTAAATTTCAAATAAAAATAATGCACCTTCAACAAAGGAATGTTATCTCAAACGAGAGGGTTATTGTCTTTTTTTGCCTAAGGGCTGTTTTCAACTTGGAAAAGCGGTCGTATCTGATTGGTGTGTCTATACGTTAAGTTTCTCTTTGCTTATTACTTAAACTCGAAACCAGATGGAAGGAGAAAGCTCTTCCTGCTATTACCACCGGAATTTAGGAGTGAATACACAAATCTCTGATTATTATTACTGGAAAAATCTGCCCGCTTCGCGGGCACATTCTCATCGCGCGCTTCGCTCGCAAGTTTCAGCGCGCCTACGGCGCGCGTC
>WSXT02168133.1:0-23506 GCA_011762715.2 Neuroterus valhalla | reverse complement strand
GCTAGCTCGTCCTGCAATATCAACGTCTGTATAAAAGCGGAAGATTGGAAGGTCAAGCCGGCCACCAGAATAATAATGAAGACATTAAAATATATTTTTTTAAAAATATTTTTGATAATAAATTAAAAAATAAAAACGCACATAATATTTGTATTATAACTGTGGCATCAAAACGTGAAGATTTCTTGCAGGATTTTGAAAAAAGTCTCAAGGGCAAAATCCGCAAACCGAATTATTTTTAAATTAGTAAAGCTTTTGTTTTACATTTTTTCCCTGACGCAAAAGTAGACGTTTATGATAATTATAAATTGGAGAAGGCAACTGACTTTTTTGTCTACTACTTATCTTGAGCTAAAACACCTTCCAAGAAGTTGTTCATCTCGAATTGGACTAAAATGGGCTAAAGTGAAAGATGTGAAAAGTTTTTTTAATTTTCTAACCACCCCTGGAAAAGAATTCACTGAAAATTATTTTTCGCAATTTACTCAAAATAATTCTGCTGCAGACAACACTATAGAAAGTGGTGAAAATGGTTGAATTATTATTGAAGTAATCGTACAAGTTATTATATAAATATTATGTAAGTTTTAATTTTTATAATTTGTTAATAAAAAAATAAAAAAATGTAAATTATAATGTCTACATTATTATTTTGGTGGGCGGATTGACCTTCCAATCGTCCACTCTTATACAGACGTTGATATTGCAGGACGAGCTATCACGCGTACGGGACAGCGCGGAGATCCTAAATCAATTGTGACTTTAAAACCATAGAACAAGATTGCCTGATATTTTCCAAAAAACTTCCTTGAATCCTAAGAAAAATTTAGGTGACCATTAATTTTAATTTTCTGAAAATTCGTTCGACTCCCGAAGCGTTTGGAACTTTCAATATCTAATTTACGACATGAGAATAAAAATCGTTTTGAATTGTTAGTGTCAATTAATTGAAATTCTATAAATACCATTATTTTCGTTATATGAGGGTGCAAATTTTCTGAAATTTTTATCATAAAATCTCTATTAATGTAGAACTTACGACAAGTTGAACCCAGAAAAATCATATTTTGCAATTGCAGAAAAAAGTAACATTTTCTTGATTATTTCGAAAACTAATAAAGTTATCAAAATTCGCCTTTTTGGCTTAAAAATTCAAAAATTTGATAGAAAATTTAATTATATGGGTAAAAGCTAGGTTTCTTGTTGAAAGTTAGTCTTTCTGATGAAACATTAATCTTTTAGGTTAAGAATCCATTTTTTCGGTTGAAGAATGTACTCTTTGGCTTGGAGTCGAACCATTTCCTCAGAATCAATTCTTCAAGATTTACATTGCTGATTAAAAATGTGAATATTTTCTTGAAAATTCATCTTTCATTTGATTGAAAATTGAACTTTCATCTTACAATTTGGCTATTATACTTCTGTTCCGAAACTTACTCGTCATAAATTGAAAATTTCACTATTTGATAGAGAATGCATGTTTTTTATCCAAATTTCGTCTTTCTTCAATGAATTTGGTGAAAAATAATTTTTTTCTGTAAATTAATTTTCGAAACGGCTGATTTAACTAGTTTCTGTTTGCTCAAAAACCTGTCTTTCCCAGTTGAAAGTTTATCTGTCTTGATTAAAAATTAACTTTATCGTTGAAATTTTATCCATCCTGGTTGAATACATAATATTTTCTGAAACATGCAACTTCTTGCTTGAGATCTTAACTGTTTTGTTAAACTGTTTTTACACAGAAAATTTATCATCTTCGTCGAAAATACACTCATTCGTTTGAGGATTAACTATTTTGTGAAAGAATCGTATTGTTTCCGTTGCTGAATGAAACTAGTTCAAAATTGGTTCTTTTGGTTAAAAAGTAGTTCTTTAAACTAGAAATTTCACTCTACCATTATTGGTAGAATACTCATAGTTTCTAGATAAAAATTCAGCTTATTGTTTGAAAATTTATGTATTTTGTTGAAATTTTGCCTTTTGATATAAAATTGGTCTTCTTGGTAAAAAGTTCAAATTTTGTATCGAAAATTCAGCTATTCGATTCATTGTGCTCAGTTCGAAATGAACTTTTTTCTTGAGAATTTAACTATTTTTTTCATTATATGGTTGAAATTGCATTTGTCTTCAATTGAAGTGTAATCTATTCTTCAAGATAATTCGCAAAAATTGGTAGAAAATTCATCTGTGGTTTGGGGATTTATTTGGTTGAGCATTCGACAATTCAGGTAAAAACGTAATTATTTTGTTAAAAACTCTACTATTTTATCGAAATCATGTTTTTTGGCCGAAAGTTAAACTTTTTTGTTGGAAATTAGTCCTGTTGGATTCGAAATTCATCTTTATTTTCCGAATTTTAGAAAATTACGTACCTGAATCAAGCCCCCCCCCCCGTTCCGTAACAAAAAGTAACTGAATCTTTTGAACCCCCCCTTTGGAGCTGTTACGTAATTTAAGTATGACCCCTTAAGTATAAATTAGGATCTGTAATAGAAATTAGAATTCCACTTACCAAACTCGATGAAATCCGAAACAGTCTTTTCTCGGCGTAAAGAGGAGTTACAACACTCGTCGTATAAAACTAATAAGATATCGATGAGAGTTTCAATGGAAAATATATGGCCCGATCTTCCACCCTGGACTGGACCACCACTAAATAGAGCTTCTAATTGACGCAATCTTCCTCCCACACCTGAATCGGAAAATATTTTCAATTAAAATTAAAGGCTCGGGTGCTGAAGGATTGAATAAAAAAAAATCCAGATTTCACAGCTTAGAACTCAAGTTATTTTTAAGAGAATTATAATTCCTACTTTTACTTTAGGTTTACTTGATGAGTTTTCTCCCTAACATACCCCTATTTTCTAAGCAGAGTTTTTCCATTAATTTCTCTTTTGTAAAAGGGTCTGTCGGCTTTTTGTTGATATTCTTAATTTTATTTTTTTGGATTATTATCATGTGTATAGAAATTTTTACCGTTTATAGCAAGTCCTTTAGGCATAATGTCCGGTGGTGGGTGACTGTAGTTATGCGGTGGGTCCGACATTATTTCTTGTTGGTGAAGTGACTCTTCACCACGATCTTTTAAAGATGCTTCTGTCATCGTTAAAGACAGTTTCAAACTCTTTATCCCACCACGTCATTACGGGACAATGAGTGCGCTGAAATTTAATTACAAGTTTTTAAAATCTGGGAAAATTTCATAACGTTTTTGGCTATTCTTGAAAGAAAACGTACTTAAAAAAAAAGAAGACTTTTCTGACCTATGTTATTTTACACCAACTGAATATTGTCTAACTTTTGGTGTGAAAGAAGTTTTAGAATTTACTCGAATGGGTTAAAAACAAACTTATCGCTACTCTCAGTTTTATTCTGCTTTCAAGCAATACATTTTACTTCCAATTCAAGAAATTTAAGTATTGAAAAAATTACTTTACAGAAGTTGTAAGATATAAATGGGCCCTCTTCAGTGATTGATTCTAAAAAAATACATTTTTTGTGATACACTTGTCAACCTTTCCGAATTTTAGGCCTAGTGTAAATCATTGTAATGTCACCTTTTAGTAATCTTTATATTTTACAACAAATGTACTTTTCTGGGATAAATCACTGGAGAGGGCCTTTATATGGAGCCGAAACATATGATGGAATTATAAATCTCCTTCATCATTTACGGGCCACGAAACGAGAAACAAAAAATACTATTATTATCACGGAAGTTCGCAAAAAGCCAGGAACGATAAGTTGTTTTAATAAAATTACTTATGCTATCAGAAATGTTGATAGTGGAAGCGGAAATTGAAGCAAAAATTTTTCAAATAAAATTGCCCTTTTTTACCATACATTTTGATAAATTTAAATTCGATTTGAATTAAATATAAATATAGTTGATTATGTAAACTGTGGATTTGCACATATTTATGTTAAAATCTATTACTAGTATAAAATAATATTCCTTGATTTCAAATAATTATTCTCGATCCTTCAGAATAACGAAATTTCCCATAAAAACAACAGCTAAAACTTTATAACACTTATTTAACAATTACTATAAATTAAATTAATTAATTTCGAATTACATTCCATTTTTATACATTAAATATCAAAAGCCAACTTCTTTCTTCAGATTTTCCTTCCTTTTAAATCCACAATTCTTCAACACACTTTCATCCAACTCAAAACAAACCAGCCACTTTTAATCCTCATTTGCCAATGTTTTGACAATTCAAGCAAACATTCTTTACATTTACTCGTATCACTTTCCAAATAAATTATACCGAATTACAAGTACAAGGCCCTCAATTTAATCGACACTCCAGAAGATTGAAAACTCTTCTAAAACATTGAAAATCGTTTTCCCGGTATTGATATTTTTATACCGGAATGTCATATTTTGTCATTCCACGTTTCATATACAAATAGAAACTCAGGAAGCGTGCGAGTGCCAAAGACAAGGTTCTTCTTCATGAGGCGAATTATTTTAAGACAAAGAAACCAGCTATAATCATAATATCAAAACTGGAGCAAAAACTGAAAACCTCGATAAGAAAAACACCAGCATTGATTCCGATTTTCGCTCCGCATTCCACAAGCATTTCTGATTTTAATATTCGGAAGTTGATAAAA
Organism: Neuroterus valhalla; assembly: GCA_011762715.2. Lineage (NCBI taxonomy): Eukaryota > Metazoa > Arthropoda > Insecta > Hymenoptera > Cynipidae > Neuroterus > Neuroterus valhalla. The sequence continues at coordinate 18,880 of WSXT02168133.1, read as the reverse complement.
AAAAAGGACATATTACAGTTACTGACTAAATTAAGAGAATTTTGAAGATATCAAAATATTTATATATTTTGTTTAGTAAAAATTCCTCAATCAAAGTGATCAACTAAAAACGACCAAACTCTTGACCTTGAATGTTGCATTTTTTAATTTTGGAATTCGGCATTTTAAGGACCTCGAATCAAAAATGTTGAGACTAAATTTGTAATACGGAATTTTCCATGTACTAAATCCATTACCAGCCGTTTTCCGTGAATTTAGACAGTGCCTTTTTGAACTTCTCAATTGTTTTTAAAAGTGCCAAAATATTGAAAACTTGTCTGAGGGTGAGTTTAAAACATTATTTCCACAATAAATCGATTTCTCTAGAATTTCTGGTTGACGAAATACCAGAACATTTTCAACGGAAAGAAATTCAATTGCCAGTGTTTTCAAATTTGGTTTTTCATACGTGTTCCAATGTAAAAGGCAGGATGAGGCGTTTGTAATATGCAAATTATTTCATGGACTTTAATTTGAAAATAATGATTGTTGTATGGTGCTACATAAGACAAATATTATGAAGTAGCGATTCAAAAACTTGTTCAACTTTATATAAACTGGAACCATTCTTTTTTAGAACATTGTTTTCATAAATGTTATTACTTCTAGTCGGCAATTTTTTGATGCATTTTATGAAAGAAAATATATTATATATCATTAGGCACAAAATAACTAGTGATGAGTCATTAACTTTTTTTTCAAGTATGAAATTGCAGAATAGGTATAAACATTCCAGTTTATGTTAACTTACTCGTTTTATCATTACTAGTTTCGTGTCAAGCATCATGATACTTTACAAAAAAATAATAAACTCCACGAAACTTTAATTTTATCAAATTGAGATAACTGCATCTACTCTTTATCACGTTTCATGCTGTTTATAAGGTCTGCAGATAAAAATAGAAAATGAAAAACTGAATAACATTATCTTTCACCGGAAGCTATCTGAAGTCGTACCTAATTTTATGCTAGAAAAAAATTGTCAACCCTTTGATCTTTCATTGAGTATAAATTTCAACAATTATTTTTTTCCTGACTAAGAAAAGGAACTGAGCTAACGAGGTTCGATTCGCTTCTTGTCAAAAATCAATTTCCCAAGCGATGCACGACGAGCACACCCACAGGAAAAAATGAGCTTTTATTTCACGACATCCACCTTCGATAATTAAAGATTCGTCACGCTAAAATTACGTAACCTACCAGCAAGGTAGCTAAAATATTTAGCGAAAATACGCAATAAGACAAACGCGCGCTCTGAGAACGTGTAAATAAAAAGTCCATATAAAAATAGTACACTGGGGTAGGGCAACAGTATTCGGTACGTAATCAGGCACGTCCCGAACCAGCCATACGAACAATTACGAGTAGCAACCTGAAATATTTCTTCCGTCCACGAATTGATACGAAATTCAAAGTTTTACGAGGTGCACGAAATGCATTTTTCGGAGCAAAGGAAAATGCTTCCACCACTGTCCTAATTTCTCTTATAACCTTATCACAGCACCGCACTTCGCTTCTATTTATCATTGTGACGTGAAATTCACTGCATTTCGACTATTTTCGAGAAAAAAATGCCGAGTCCAATGCGTAGAAGATATCGGAAAAAGGAATCAGCGTACCTGCACTGGGCAGCTCCGAACAATTTGTTTAATTGTTTGATACGGGCACCATTTAATTAACACTAAACATCTTGTATCACCACCTCCAAACTGCTCAAAACCAAAGAACCTCCGCACCCCCTGCTAGTTGACCCCCTGGCAGCCTAGCAGGAGACCCGTCTAAAAAATATGGCAGCTCCTACGTCACTGAGAACCATCGACTACAAGACATAGACTGACGAATAGAGGCAGAATTTCGGAAATTTTCGAGAATTTTCACTTGGAGAATATTCCCGAGTTAAAGGGCATGTCACATCGACAGATGCCTACATTACCGGCGTTCTGTTTGTAATGATGAGATTTTCTTGTATAACTTTTCAAACTTTTAATTTATGCAACTTTTTTGTAAACAGTATATCGGTGTGTAAATTTCAGATATGCTGGGCAAAAAACTAAACTATGTTCATAAAGTTTTTGATGTTGAAATTTTTGCAAAAAGGATTATTTCAGCAGTATTCTTTAAATAATCACGAGAACATTGTTGCCGTGAAACCTGATTGAGTGCAACACTCTATGAATATGCCTTGTGACTGTTTTTAGTTTTTTCCTTGCTGTTACCAATATTTAATATACCACTACCAAAGATTTGACACTACTTCATAAAATTACAAAAATGCTAATATTACATTATTTGTCAATTCGTAAGTTATGTTTACCATTAAAAATGATACATTTTCTGAATATAAAAAAAAATCAGGATCGCCGAATGAGAAATTTTGAATCTAAAATTTTTTTTCTAGAAGAGAAAAATCCAATTATTGAAAAAAGTTTTTCTAAACTAAAACCAAGCATCATTCGAGATATCTTCTTGACGACAAGCTTAAAAAATAACAAAAGTATTGTATTTATCATCCCTCCTCAATATTAAATTAAATTACACGTATCTCATAACTTAATAAAGTTTACGAATTCTCTCCATCAATTTAGCAATTGGACATTTCCAAAAAAGTTCTTTTATTTCAGGATAAAACTCATTTCTTAATGTTCCTAAATATTTGTGATAGAAGAAAATTTTTCTTGGAAATCACAGGCGCGTAGCCGAGTGTGTGGGGGGGGGGGGATGTCTTTCCCCTCGCAGTTGAAGGTTTGAACTCACAGTGCAAGCACGTATCCAGGGGGGTATATTCGAGTATACTCGAAATTCAAATTTTTTTTCCATTTGTGCTGCATCTTTTTATTGCACTATAAATAATAGTAGATTAAACGTCACATAATGATTTACGTTTCAATGTTGATTCTCTTAAAACACTAGCTTACTCAACTAAGCTCACAATGAGTGTTTTTACTTGAATTCTTTGAAGTTTTAAAGCAAGATTATGTTTGCAAGAAAACAAAAGTATCCAACATAAATGGCGTCATGTTTTTCGGCAAATGTTTTCCCTTCATTAAACTACGACCCCAACCCCTTCAAATGAGGTCGCGTCATGATTAGGCCCCCTCCTCCTCTTTTCCATTTTACCTTGAAATGTTCAAAACAAAATGATTATCTTAAAAAAGTTATCTGTTAGAAATCTATTATACCGACGGGACGAGACGTCATTATAGCATTGCGCAAAAAATGCCTGATATATATGGCTTGCGTTCCGCAACTGACGGTCTGACGGCAACACCTATTATTCCCTCTACCTTGTGCTCGTGTCAATGTGTTCATCCGGTATTACTGTATATGTGATTGAATGTTGATCGTTCAAAAAATAGTGACAAATTTCTGGAAAGGAGATTCAGAAATTGCGATTTAGAACGCAGTAACACTAAATGCATCAACAGCATAAACCTGCAAAAGAGGTAAATGGAATTATTTCTAAAAAAAAAACAATAAAATCCAATGATTTATGTTGTTTTATAACCGATTTGGAGGTTAGTTTTGACGGTAGCTCTAGCTTCAATTTTATTTTTACAATACAGTTTTGTCTTCTCCTTTCGAGTTTTTTGGTGATAGTTTATTGACAAGTAAGCTTCTTACTATCTATGTTTTTTTCCGATTCTCAGCAGTATGTCGAGCCAATGCAGGTTGATGCTCCTGCAGAGGATAATGACAACACGGAAGAAGAGTCATACGTTGTGGAAAATCCAACACTGGTAAATTTTTCTTTGATCATATTTTGATTCTGATTTGTCTAGTCGAATTTCTAACTACGACTTTCCATATCTGCCAGATTCATGTCCGAATTTTTATTGTGCTTTACAGCTTTTTATTGTTTCTGATAGCGGTTTGCTTTGTTATTCTTCAATAGAAGGCAATTAGGAAAGAGTCGAGTAGTACGGGTCCCTCAAGTTTTTCTATTAATTAAACAGCGAGTTTCGATATAAGCTTCTACTGAAATTAACATAAATCTTTAGTTATAATATTAGTGCTTCTGCTAAAAACTCAAAAGCTGTTATTTGGAGAATAATTATTGGAGTGGTAAAAAGTGATTTACGTGAGATTACTTGAGGACCTAAAAACGTTATTTGAAAAGAGTGTCGGGTAGCCCCGGCCATCGAGGAAATTTAAATATTTGCACATTTTATTGTAACTGAACATAAGAAAATGTATATTTTTAAAATTAAAGCTTCAAGATTTTATACGAGACACATACTAACCGAAAATTAGAACCCTACAAAAGCATTATAGGTTACAATGTTTACAAAAAAGTTTATTTCATATCTACGCAGAAACAAATAAAACCGCTATAGATAAGAAAATATCTGGAGTTATTGAAAAAGAATGACAGGTCACGTATTTTGAGGTAGAATTTATATGTTTCGATGAAAACTTAATCTTATATTCTTCGTAGTTTTGCAAATATATTAATATCAATATTAAGATTACGCTTAGGGACAGTTTTCAAACTTAAGAAGGTTGATTTATCATCGCTGAAAGTGCAGTTTATTCAAAATTGTGAGAGGCTGGGGCTACCCGAGTCCCCTCTATGTTAATTATTTGAAGAAGGATATATTTTCAGCGACTTAACTGGTATTTCAGATTGTCGTTTTTAATATTTTGAACGAAAAAACACGTACTTCTTTCACGTTTTTAACTTTTATTGTAGCTGACTGCAGATGTCAGTAAACTTTATTTTCTATGTATTACGAATTAAAATCTGAACTATAATTTTTTCTTCAGGATTTGGAAGTTTACGCAAACAGTTATACTGGGCTAGCAAAGCTGTACAGACTGATTTACATCGCAGACCACTGCCCAACTTTGCGGATAGAAGCTTTGAAAATGGCAATAACCTACGTTATGACCACCTATAACGTCACTCTCTACTTGTCTCTTCATAGAAGACTCACGCAGGCCTTAAATACTCCAGGCTTACCAGACGTTGCAGCTCAATCCACATCCCAGGATCTCCCAGTAATTGATCAAACTTGGATGGAATCTCGGTCTAAAAAAGCCGCCTTAAAACTCGAGAAGTTTGACACAGACCTGAAAAACTACAAAAGCAATTCAATCAAGGAAAGTATAAGAAGAGGTCACGACGACCTCGGAGATCACTACCTAGACTGCGGAGATCTTGCCAACGCTTTAAAATGTTATTCCAGAGCCAGGAATTATTGCACGAGTGGTAAACATGTCGTAAACATGTGTTGGAACGTTCTTAAAGTTTCCGTTTACCTTCAGAATTGGACTCATGTTATTAGTTATGTCACAAAAGCTGAGGACACCCCAGATTTTCCTGATGTCCACGGAAAAGACAACAATCAAGCAATAATTACGAAGTTAAAAGTAGCTGCTGGATTGGCAGAGTTAGCCACGAAGAAATACAAATCCGCAGCAAAATTGTTCTTGCAGGCTTCCCTCGATCATTGTGATTTCCCGGAACTTACCTCACCAGGAAACGTAGCACTTTATGGTGGATTATGCGCCCTAGCGACCTTCGACAGGCACGAGTTGCAGAAGCAAGTCATCTTCAGTAGCTCCTTCAAACTTTTCCTGGAATTGGAACCCCAACTAAGGGATATTATCTTCAAGTTTTATGAGTCTAAGTATGCCTCCTGCTTGAAACTCCTGGATGAAATTAAGGACAATATCCTGCTTGATATGTACATAGCACCGCACGTCAACAGCCTCTATACACAAATCCGCAATAGAGCTTTAATTCAGTACTTTAGTCCTTATTTAAGTGCTGATATGAGGCGAATGGCGACTGCTTTTAACAGAACGGTTCCTGCCTTGGAGGATGAGCTTATGCAGTTGATTCTTGATGGACAAATTCAAGCTCGCATTGATTCGCACAATAAGGTTGTAATGAGATTTAACATACTGATAATAGTCCAGGCATCTGGTAAGCAGAAAGGTCCTCTTAGGCGTCGTCTATACATAACGTTACGCTTTTTGGGTCCATTTTCATACACCCCCCCCTGTCACGCTAAGTCACGTAAGGTGTGCCCCCCCCCCCTCGCTAATAAGGTCACGATTTGGGTACCCCCCTTGGTTTTTCATTGTATCTTCAAATGTTTATTTTAATAACTTGTACTAAGATAAAATTTTTATTCGATAAAAATCAACTCGAAAACCAAATTTTTATTTAAAAATATTAGTTGTGTTATTGTTACACCTAATTCTAAACATTTAACATGTGAGACAATACTGTTTTTGAATAAAATTATAATTTCGACACTGATTTCCCGGATTATCCCCCCTCCCCTCCCCTAAAGAGCGTGACCTCATTTATATATGACGCCTTACTGTGTTAAGTAGATAGAGCGCATTTTTTGCAAAAACGGTTATCTGAGGGGGCCTGATTCCATTCCGAAATTTGCTAGAAATGACTACGTCGCATTCCGGAAATATATATTTTAAAATTCCGAAAATCGTGTTAGCTTGCTTCATTTTATAGAAAAAATTTTAACATCGAAGTTGATCTCTTTCAGGGCCAATCACTCGTGGTCATTTTTTTCGAAATTCAATGTTCGTGGATGGACCTACGTTTTTGACGTTACACAAGAGATTGTAGTATAGGAGATTCTGCATAAATCTGAAAAGGATCTTCTAGCCTTCACAGGTTAAAAGTTCATAACCAGGATGGCGACTTGACCGGGAAACCGGGAATTTTATTGACCGGGAAAAAACCGGGAATGACGGGAAATAATAATAAAAAACCAAGAATTTATTTGACTCAACCTAGACTATTTACCATTCTACCGACAAAATACGAGAAATGACCGCTTTCTTTTCATGAATCAAAAAGATGTATTAGCATTTGATTCAATGAATGTAGCGCTCCTTTAATCTGATTCTCAGAATATTTGAATACATCTCTACTTCATGAGAGGAAGAATTTTAATTTTTTTCCATTGTAAAAAAAAAGTTTCGCAAATTTGTTGCTCTGCGAGATTTTTTAACTGACATAAATTTGATAATAGAATTGATGGTAGCCCGAACATACAGAAAGAATTATTATCTAAATTTTTTCAAAAAATTTATTTATCACGTTTTATCTACTTTTCCTCATTTATCTGACTTGGGACAGGGAATTGCGGAAAATAATTATAGTTTTTATTTTAGGGCAGGGAGTTTCAGTGAGGATTGAAAAAAATCGTTCCTTTTATTCAAAATTTGTCACAAGCAGTCTTTAGAGTAGAAGTAGTATTCCGAAGAAGGAATATTTCTGTATTATGATGGAAAACTTGTTTAACTTGTTCATTGCAAATCCATGCTTTTCTATTTAAAAAATCAACTACTTGTTTGAAATTTAAACTTGTTTGTTTAGAGTTAAATTTTTATGTTAAAGTTGCATTATTTCGATTCAAAATTCATCTCTGGTTGAAATTTTAACTACTTTGTTAAAAATCAGTTCATCTTGTTTTGGTGGAAATTCAAGTATTTAGTTGAACATTGATTTTTGAATTTGAAAATTAAACTATTTCTTTGAAAATTGATGTACTTCGTGAAAAATTTTCCCTTTTTTTAGAAAATTGTTCTTTATGGTCAAAAATTAATCTTTTTGTTTTAAATACATCTATTCATTTAAAGATTCATCATTAAACCGGAAAATTCATCAGTTTGGTTGAAAATCAATTCCTTCAACTGAAAATTTGACTATTTCATTTTTAGTGGAAAATTGATCTTTTCTTTTTCAAAATTCGACAATTCGGTGAAAATTTCTCTTTTTGAATTTGAAATTCAATAAATTCGTTGAAACTTTACATATTTTTTTTGAAAAATCGATTTTTTTGTAGAAAATTATCTTTTCCTTCGAAAGTTAAAATTCCTTCGAAAATTCTTTGTTGCGGTTAACAACTCAAGTTATACAGTTAATGATTTTTCATTTTAGTCTAACATTCATCTAGTTATCCGTTTTCATTCATTCATTATTCATTCCATTTTTGTTGGGAAATTTTCATTTTCATAGTTCAAATTTCAACCATTTTCTTGAAAAATTGTATTTTTTGGTTAAAAATTAATTTTTTGTCAAAAATTGAATTTTTCTAGTTAACTGATCATCATTTCACTTGAAAATTAGTCTTTCTGGTTTAAAACTCAACTACTTCAGTTAAAAATTCACAATTTCATTTGATTTTTCATCATTTTCTGTAAAAATGTAGTCATTTGTACGACAGTTAGTTTTTTTTGTTCGTAGAAAAATAGTTTTTTTGTTGAAAGATAGTTAGTTAGTTAGTTAACTCATTTCTATTGAAAATTCCATTGTTTCAGTCAAAAATTAATTTGTTTAGTAAAGCATCAATTTTTTTCATTTTGAAATTTGAGTAGTCAAATTTTCGTCTTTTTCAGCAAAAGTTAATTTATCTGTTTAAAACTCAACTCCTTCGGTTGAAGATTCTTCGTTTTAGTGTAAAACTCTTTCGCTTTGTTTGAAATTGTTTTTTTTTTTACCTAAAAATGTTAGTGCTCTATTTTTCGTTGCGAATAATAATTTTTTTAGTTCGAAATTCGACTATTTCGTTGAAACTACATTTTTTCTTAAAAAATGATTCTTCCTATCTGGAAATTGATCTTCTTGTTTAAAAATTAACCTTCACGGTTGAAAATTGAAGTGCTCTAGTTAAATATTTATCTTTGTATTTCAATATTCATCTTTTTGATTGAAAAATGATCTAATAGTTGTAAATCCGTTATTTTGTGCTATCGTGAATTGATTTTTCTTAATTATGAGTTTACCTGTTCCAATTTACGTCAAAAAATGATATTTTTTTGTTGAAAATTTGAGTTTTTTTTTCAAAATTGATTTATTTTGCAATGTTTGATCTGTTGTCGTGTTAAAAAATGTTTAGAATGTTTTTTATGAATAAAAATCAATGTTTGCGTTTTGCGACAAATATAAATATGTTATTTCTAGTTGATCGGGAAAATTGAAAAACTTGACTTTGAAGAACCGGGAAATGACCGAGAATTTGGAATCGTCCACCGAATTGCCACCCTGATAACGTTCAAAAAAATTTTTTTTATATTTTCATCCAAAAAAGTTTGAATGTAATAGCTCGATTCGTACATATCCTTCCAGAAACTTGTAGAAAATGTAATGTTTTGGCGAGTACAAGTACAAGATGCCTGGACTATATTAAATGTATTCTATTGAAATATTTTATCTGGATATATTGTCATCCATTTCTGATTACAGATTTTATATGCCAAAGACGTGGACCAGCGTAGTACAACATTCGAGAAGTCAATAAGCCTAGGAAAAGAATATCAGAGACGTACACGAATGTTGATTCTCAGGGCTGCCATGTTGAAAAATCAGATTCACGTGAAGGTAGATATCCTTCCAAAGATTATTTAAATCTCTTAGGAAGACTCTGGATTGAATTGAAGCGGGGGAAGCTAAATGGTGCTAAGTCCATTCAACCTACTTTTACCTGAAGGAAAATTTATTATCAAATGAGATAGTTTTTTTTACATACAGTCTGATGGACTATTTTGATGATTGCTATGTCAAAAAATGTATAGCGCAACGTATTCCTTGTATAATCTGATGGAAACGTTGATGGACTCAGAACCGTTTAGAATTCCCTGGGATTATATATGAGATAATACAATAAATTTTTGATTATATTACGTCAAATCGATAGTTTTGTTCGTCACATTTTTAAATACACGAAATTAGGAACAAAATAAATATTTGCATCATGAAAAATACTTCTGAACATTATTCCATGTATTCGGTGTTAGAAATTCTTTCTGCATCGGAACTCGTCTCGAGACTTTCATTCAAAATGGGATCACTGTAGTACACCTTTCACTCTGGTCACCAAAATTGCACTTGGGTGCGCAAACTTTCCATTTTGTTCTGTTTTTCAAAGCGCAGAAGGTTTATGTGCTTCAAATTGAAGGTTATGTATAATAAGTTTAAAGTTAAAAAATAAATAAATAATTGAATACTTACCTTCTAGTTTAAATTCTCCGATCTACTTCATTTATTCAACTTCGACTAAAACTGGACTTATCACCGTTAAGCTTTCTTTGCTTCAATTATCGTTAGTTGAATTTTGAATCCATTTATCCTACTTTCATTAGAATATTCTGAATGATTCATAGAATAAACAAAAAGAACATACACAGGGCGGCGAGATGTCCGTGGCTCCAGGAAACAGCAGTCAGACTCCAAGGAATTGATGCTCGGCTCTACTTTGTGATTACATGCATCGTATAATTTGAAGAGAAACTTCGATTAAAGTATTGGTTCTTTGAACTTTTATAAGATAATACATTTTTTTTCAAGAAAAAATAAAGCTTTGAGTTGTGACTTTCGCATTTTCAATAAAGTTTATCATATTAAAATCAGATAATTTCTTTTTTTTTCTACTGCAAATATCTAAAGGTTCTAAAATTGAATATATTGATTGATAATCAGATTTAATAAGTTCTATTTTTAAGCTTTGAAAGTTGAAATTTCCAGCGTCCTCGAAATGCTGCGGTTCAAAACGATATTTATTTCTAAGTTATCATTTGTAGAAACCTTTTTTCCATGCTCAAATGATCCGTGTGGAAGGACATTTGACATTTAAATATTATTCAAGAATAAAGTAGAGTAAGAAACTTTTTTTTTTACAATGATAATTGAAACAATAATAATTCCTTATCATTCCGAATTATAGCCCAAATATTTGATTCACTTAATTTTTTGGTAATTAAGAGACTTTATGGCCTGGAGTTCTAAAAAAAAATGAAACAGAAATAGAATAGGGGACCTCTAAATTATACTTGATCCCATTTTTATTTTTTATTTTTTGACGAAAAAGATTAAACTTAGAAATCGTCAATGAACTTCGTTACAAATTTGCGAATTTTAGCACTAATGGTCCCGCAGCGATATACATACTTCAGTAATAACTCGATAAATTTGAAAATCACTCCATACTCATCACTCCATAGATGCTTTTTTTGTAAAGTCTACCAACTACTATTTAATTTTTGGTTTGGAATTCATCTCGCTTTGCTAAAAGTTCTTTTGTTTTGTTGACAATATAATTATTTTGTTGAAAATACAACTATTTTGTTGAAAATACAACCTTTTTGTAAAAAAATGATCTCTTTGTCGAAAATTTACCTATAGTTTAAGTTGAACTACTTTGCTGAAATTTTGTTGAAGATTATCTCTTTTTTCGACAATCTAACTATTGTGTTGGAGATTCGTTTTATTTATGGCTGGAAATTCATCGACTTGGTTAAAATTTAATTATTTTTTCTAAGAATTAGAAGAAAATTGTTTAGATCCTTACTGTATCATATTTGTTTGAAACTTTATGTCTTCCAGTTGACAAATGGACTGTGCAATTAAAAATTGACGTATGTTTTTGTTATCCGTCACCTGATATAGAAAAATAGTCTTCTTGTTTGAAAATGCATCTTTGCAGGTTAAAAATGCAACTATTTTGTTGAGTTTTTTTTTTCAAAATTTGAGGCAAATGGTGGTCTATGACGTAATCAAAATTCGACCTTGCAGTGTGGCCTTCTTATTTTCAAAGTAAATAATATTTTGGGTAGGGACTTTTAGAGATTGAAAAAAATATATTCGCCGACCGCTCTCTGGCCTCTTCTCGTTTGAATTTTTCACGGGAAGTCGGTTTTTTACAAATTTTGCAAGTGAAACGTCTGTCGTCTGCTCCGACATTTTTTTGTAAAAAACGGTTATAAAGCAATGTCAGAGCAGACTGCAGACAGTACACGTGCGGTAAAAAACCGATTTCCCGTGAAAAAATACAAACGCGAAGATGTCAGAGTGCGGTCGGCTAATATATTTCCCTCAATCTCTCAAAGTTTAAACCCAAAATATTATTTACTTTTAAAACAAGAAGGCGGAGAAAAAATACAGTTCAACTTTTTTTGTTGTGTCGCCTTTTCTGTTCAAAAATTCAACTGTTTTATTACACATTTTTCCTCTTGGGTGAGAAATTCATCCTTCATAGTGAAAAAGTCATCTCTCTTGGTTGGAAAATAACTCTTTGTTGAAAAGTTAACTGTTTGGTCAAAATTTTATTTTTTTGTTGTACATTCGTCTCTTAGGATTAGAAACTCATCTGCTTTGGTAGAAAATCTTTTTTGTTCACCGAGGTATGTTTTTGTAACTCAACTAACTAGAAATGCGGAAAAACGCAGAATTAACGTTCAAATCGTGGGGGAGAGGGTAACTTACTACACTGCGATTTTTGTCGAGGGGGGTGGAGAGGGGGATTCGAAAATAGCCCAAAATTGTTAACGTAGTTCACAGACTTGTGCACGTATTCAGTTCAGATTATAATTTTTTATTTGTCACCCTGTTGTACATGAATCATAAATCTGTACAGTCTAGAGATTAACGACCTACAAATGTTTTAGATAAAAAAAATTAACATTTCCAGTACATCTGCCAACAAATGTGAAATTAATAGGAAGGACAAATAAGATAGCGACTAGTATATATACGGCTCGCAAAATTTGTTATTGTGTAGTTTTCACTATATTCCGAGAAAATGACGTACGCGTTTACCCTGTTTTTAACCTTGGCGGTTTATCTTGCTACAGTTGGTAAGTATAAAAATATAATATATCGTTTGTAACGTATATTATATAATTTATTATTAATTTCAGGATTGTTAGAAAACGAAATTTATAGATTCAGAATTTCCATAAATTTTATGAATTTTTATTAAATGAAGAAAACTCAAAGATTGGGTAAAAAGGAAAAATCGGGATGTGAAAGTTACCTCTTTTTTTTTCTTTATTTTACAATTTTTAATTTTTTTGAATAGAAGTATTTTATTATGCCTACAAAAAAGCGTTTTTATTTTAAAGTCAGTTGATTTCTTCGTAAATTCCGCAGGATTTCAGAGAATAAAATAATTTTTCCAAAAAACAGATCAGTCGTCTAATGAATGTTTTATTTTAACCATTTCTTTTTTCTTTCAGAGTTAGGAGATCCATTTAAAACTCCTCCCCGTAAAAGAAGTCATTCTGAAACACCTCCTATTTCTACCTCTCCTGCATCTTCCAGACGCAGACTAGATGCTCCTGTCAAGCGCAGACCTGCTCATCCTGGATTTGCTGTTGATGTAACGAAGGATGAAATTTCACTTCCTAATTATCCTTTTGTGTCGATAGGAAAAAATGGATTTTACTATATAAAACCACCTTTTCTTACGATATCAGACGGTGATTTCGTTGTTGGAATAATTGATAGTAATGGTTATTTGCGTGGAATATATACTCCGAATTCTCACAATCTGGTTAGAGTGCACAGGGAAACCAAGCGTCTTAGTCAAATTACTGACCCAGGGTTATATCCTTTCAACCTTCCATTTCGACCTCGTGCTCGGATCCCTCACGTTGACGCACAAAAAAATGGCCACATTACTAATTTTGTTAATTAATCAAGACAGGACAAATATGCAGTTTTTTTTATAAATCAAAGTCGGATCAAAACGTTGCAAGATTATTTGCTGACCAAAAATAAAAATTTATCTAATGCGTAGATTTTGATATCAGATGTTAATACCCTAAATATAAAACTTCTTCACTAATAAGTGATCGACTTTATTACGCATGTCTTTTTTTCCCTCTTCTCCAAAAACTTCCCATTTTTTCCTTCTTTTCCTACCTACCTTCTTATTTTATCTATAAAAAGAATATTACCAATTTTTTATGGAAAATACCAGACACATTGTTGACATTTGCTCTAACTTTCAATTTGCATACAACTGTTTCTTCTATTTGTTAACGTTACTGAGAATTAATATTTCGTCGTTCTTGCAAATACAGTTCTGTAATCATCTTGTTTGATGAAAGAATCAATGTTTATTCCTTAAATAGAAAGAAATGAAAAAATCATTGCCCATAATTCTTTAATGTCGAGAGGTGTACAACAGATACATATTAAAATTTTTAAGATTTTACAAGATCCGAATTATTTCAGGAGTTATCTTTGGTTTTAAAAAGTTTTAACTAACTTCAACGTTTTCTGAGTATCTAGAAATATTTAAAGAAATGTATATTACTTCAAGTGACTTCAGCGGAATTTTGAAAGATCACAAAAGATTTTAGACCAATTTAGAAGAATACGAAGAATGTTGTAGGATTTCAGAGGATATCTGGAACTGCTGGAAATCAAAATAAGAAATACATTCTCATAATGAGAAGGAATTGGTTTTATGTGAAAATCGAGTTTCGCGGAATTTATAAAATCTCCACGTTTTGGGACCTCCTGATTCCGAAAAAGTAGTTTTTACGTTGGTGTCTGTTGTCGTTGTCGTCTATACTGCATAACTTTTGAAAGACTAATCAGATTGGATTGCCCTTTGGCACCCATTTTGAGGGACCAAAAAGAAAAGTCGAGTTCGTTAACCAGCTATTTTGGATGAAAAATCAAAGAGGGGGAGCATTTAAACATTTTTTTTGGACTTTTTTCCCCAAGGCTTAAAAATTGTAAGTACAATTTCTTCTGAGAGGTAAAAAGTGGAACAATCTCATTTTTTTCGATAAAAACAAAATTGTTAGAGTTATGGTATTTTCAAAATTCAAAAATATAAAAGAAAGTAACAATTTTTAGCCAAGTGACCCAAGATTGAAAAGAAAGTCAGAAAGAAAAAATGTTTCTCCTTGGGAACCTTACAAGATCGTAAATAACACTTTTTGTATTTTCTCAAGAAATCGAAAATTCTAATTTTGATCGCACAAAAAATAATAAAAAAAAATCTGTGAACTCGATAACTTTCGAAAGAATGATCATATTCGATCGTTCTTTGGCACCCATTTTCAGGAACCAAAAAGAAAAGTCGAGTTCGTTAACTATAGTTAACGAACTCGAGCTATTTTGGATGAAAAATCAAAGGGGGGGAGCATTTTGAACATTTTTTAAACTTTTCATTATTTTTTTTTTGATAGAAAGAAAATTGTCAGAGTTGTGGCATTTTCAACATTCCAAAATTTGTACAAAAATGAGAATTTCCACCCAAATAACGCAAGATTGAAAAAAAAGTCAGAAGGAAAGAAAGGTTTCTTCTCGGGAGCTGTACAAGATTGTTAATACTACTTTTTGAATTTTCTCAAAAAACCGAAAATGCAAATTTTGGCCGCACAACAAATAATAAAAAAAAAGTTCCATTTGATGAACATACTATGCAAGGTACGGGAAAATATAAATTAACAGAAATTCCGCACCAAAAAACGATCCACAAATCTGTTACGCCATTGATCGAGTGCGCAGCACGAGACACGTGATGAAAATGTATTCGTTAAAGCTGGAGAAGCTTTAACATAAGAGAGTTCAAAATCATCAAATAAAAGCAGTTGACATTTTGCTTTTAAGTTTCAAAAGCTTTACATATATAACTGTAGGGAAGTACAAAGGCCGAGCGCGTAGCGCGAAGTGATTTTATTATCGAGTGCGAAGCGCGCGATGAGAATAAGCCCGCGCGGCGGGCATATTTGTTTTTTATTTTAATTTAACGAAGTTTAAGATATTGACTTGATTGTTGGACGTTTCATAGAAATTCGGATATAATGCTGAAAAATATTTTAAAATATCTTGAACTACTTCAAAAATATCTAAAATATATTAAAATAGTTTGCAGTTGCTAAAAATTTTTAGAATCTCTTCAAACTTTTAGGAGTTTTGTGACATGATCTGAAATAATGAAAATCGATTTTGAACGTTTTAATTTTCAAACCCCACAAAATTTTTCAAAAACCCCTCGAAATCATCTTGAATCGATTACAAGTCAAAAATTCAAAGGTATTCTGTGAGAATATTCGAAATCTTTTACAATTCCAATTTCGAGTCTCTTCAAATATTTCAAATTTCTTTGATATATCCTATAACATTCTTCGTAATCTCTCGAATTGGTCCAAAACTCATTGAAATCTTTTGAAATGGGTAATAAAATCACTTGGCATCATTATGCCCGATTTCCTTCACACTCTGTATACTTATGTATTTTGACGCGCTGATTACGAATCTGATTGTGAAAATTGACGCAAATTTGATTTTTATGGTGAAATCACGAAACACCATGAAAATTATGGTTTTTTGAGTTTATCTCAGCTAATATGCAAAATTAAACAAAATACTTCAAATAGAAGTTGTAGATCTCATTGGAATGCATATTTTTTATTTTATACATTTTTTTTCTATGGATGATAGTTTCCGAGAAAATTAGTTATAATCTAGAATAAGGAAAGCACATTACTACAGAAATAATGTTGGTCAAACCCCTACCCCTTTCCCAGGTCTCGTGGGTGGCGAGAAGGCAACCCTCTGACTGGTCACAGAAATAATGTTGGTCAAGCCCCTACCATTTTCCGAGGTCCCGTGGGAGGCGGGAAGGCAATCCTCTGACTGGTCACAGAAATAATATTGGTCACACCCCTACCCCTTCGCAGGTCCCGTGGACCCGCAGGCCCTGTGAATGGCTACACAAAATAATGTTGGTCAAAACCCTACCCCCTTCCCAGGCCCCGCAAGGGCGGAAAGGCAGCCCCTGTAATTGGCTACAGAGATAATGTTGGTAAAACCCCTACCCCTTTCCCAGGTCTCGTGGGAGGCGGGAAGGCAACCCTCTGACTGGTCACAGAAATAATGTTGGCCAAGCCCCTACCCCTTTCCCAGGTATCATGGGAGGAGGGAAGGCAACCCTCTGACTGGTCTCAGAAATAATGTTGGTCAAGCCCCTACCGTTTTCCTAGGCCCCGTGGGAGGCGGGAAGGCAACCCTCTGACTTGTCACAGAAATAATGTTGGCCAAGCCCCTACCCTTTCCCAGGTATCGTGGGAGGAGGGAAGGCAACCCTCTGACTGGTCTCAGAGATAATGTTGGTCAAGCCCCTACCGTTTTCCTAGGCCCCGTGGGAGGCGGGAAGGCAACCCTCTGACTTGTCACAGAAATAATGTTGGTCAAACTCTACCCCTTTCGCAGGTCCCGTGGGGGCGGGAAGGCACCCCTGTGACTGGCTACAGAAATAATGTTGGTCAAACCTCTACCCCTTTCCCAGGTCCCGTGGGGGCGGAAAGGCACCCCTGTGACAGGCTACAGAACTGATGTTGGTCAAACCTCTACCCCTTTCCCAGGTCCCGCGGGGGCGGGAAGGCACCCCTGTGATTGGCTACAGAAATGATGTTGGCTAAACTCCTACCCCTTTCCCAGGTCCCGCGGATGCGGAAAGGCTCCCCTGTGATTGGCTACAGAAATGATGTTAGTCAAACCCCTACCCCTTCCCAGGTCCTGGGGGGGGGCACCCCTGTGACTGGCTACAGGAATAATGTTGTTCAAACCCCTACCCCTTTCCCAGGTCCCGTGGGGGGTTAGCACGCCTGTGACTGGATACAGAAATAATGTTGGTCAAACCCCTATGCCTTTCCCAGGTCCCGCGGGGAAGGGTCAACCCTCTGACTGGTCACAGAAATAATGCTGATCAAACCCCTACCCCTTTTCCAGGTCTCGTGGGGGTGGAAAGGCACCCCTGTGATTGGTCACAGAAATAATGTTTATTCGAACCCCTTACACCCCTTTCCTGGTAAATCCATTAGTTTCGGCTTATTTCCTGCTCACGCTCTTCACCGCTGAGATAAACTCAAAAAACCATAATTTTTATCGTTTTTTCATGGTTGATTTCGCGATGTAAATCAAATTTGTGCCAATTTTTACTATCATATTCGAAATCTGTGCATCCAAATACATAGGTATGCGCAGTTTGACGAAAATCGGGCATATTACCTTTTCGGAAGTTTATCCCTAATATCCTCGGAAATCATCTCCCGTAGATGAAATATGCATAGAACAAAAAATATGTATTTCAATGAGATCTACGACTTTTATTTTGAACATTTTTTTTTATTTTGCATATTAGCTGAGATAAACTAAAAAAAACCATAATTTTTATGGTTTTTTTATGATTTCACCATAAATATCAAATTTTCCCCAATCTTCACTATCAAATTCGTAATCAGCGCGTCAAAATACATAAGTATACGGAGTGCAAAGGAAATCGGGCATAACACCTTTTGGGAGGTTTATTCGAAATCTCTTGGAATATTTTTAAACTATTCAATGACAGAAATCATTATAAACATCATTTTGAATTATTAAGAAATGAAACTTCCTGCACCAAAATATTGTTTTTTCTTCTCTACACGCAAACATGGATGTTTAATCTTTCCCTCATTTTTCCCCCTTGTTGCAAAAAATTACCAGATTTACCTTTTTTTAAAGATCTTCTTGCGCTCTTAAACCTTATCATTATTCATCCATCAGAAAAGACAAAAGCCACCTTTCTTGGCTGTGAAACTCCGGATTGATAAATTCATATTTTATAAACTGTATTTTTCAAAAATACAGTTAAAAACTTAGTTTTTGTGTTAAATTGCTCTTTTACCAAAGAACTACGCACCTGATAAAACTTTGTAATGTGTACTTTTCATTCTTTTTCTTTATAGAGAATTTCGCTCTATAGAATTTAGGTAATGGAGTCCGGAAAAACTTCCATTAAGTGTTAACAAATTATTGATTAAACATAAAGTCGCCTGATTGTATAAGTTCAAGCTAATTTAGCTTCTCTCTAATAGAATCTCGATTTTTAATCTTGATGAACTACATCTTCGTTTCAAAATATCTTCTTATAAACATGCATATGTTTCTTCTGAATATCATTAGGTTAAGAAACTATTATGTTGTCACTGGTCAGAAGACCACATAGGGTAAGTGTACCGGTCTCCGGACACGTACCAGTGGTCGGACAATCCTATGTATTTCGTCGTAGAAATAGTT